>JBAMBP010002724.1:0-68429 GCA_037044515.1 Phortica magna
CTTTTTTCACAGGAAATCATTCATATAATGGCCAGAATACTGTCTGTCGAGTCTGAAAATTAGACAAAAAAAAACAGAAAATGAGTGATTTGACAACACTGCTGACTGCTTCCGACATTCAGCTCAACGTAGTTCTCGTTCGTTCATGGATGTTGTAAAAAGACAAAATAGAGGAAAAAAAGATGAATAAAAATTATGGCACCTAAAAATGGGGGAAATTCTTGAGGCAATGCTCCGTGTCTGGTGATTTGACTACTCTGCCTCGTGGGAGCCGAGAGAGCAAGAGAACTGCTCACTCTCCAATGAAAACGGATGACTCTGTTTTGACGCAGCGAGTGCATTATTGAACTGTCGTATGTCGCCTTGCATTCCCTGCACATTTTTCCCGTTCCTCCGTTTCGAGGAAAGTCCCTTTTTTTCGCGGACGCACTTGCGCCAAAGACGACTCTTGTGTGCAAATTTGGCTCGCTTGCGTGTCTCGCCAAACACCTGCTAGTATTGCTTGTGATTTTGTTTAAAAAAATCGTTCGTCAGTCTCAGCGAGAAGTGCCTTAAATAAACAAACTATATTTAAAAGTTGTTAAAGAACCGCAGATTAGCAAATAATTCGCACATGGGACGCAACCGTTAGCTTAAACAAATTAAAGTGACTTGTAAATAAATAACGTGGTGAGTAAAGTAATTGTCAATTGCCAGTTGTGAAAACAACTAATATATTTGCGTGTTCTCAAGGTTTCTTCCTATTTGTATTTGTTGTTGTTATTGTTGGCAATGTGCTGACTTTAGGTCAATCACAATTAATTAGTAATAATTGAATATTTGACTTCGCTAAATTGTTATTGACATTGCTGTCGATTACATGACGTAGTTTATGTTATGCATGGCTGAAGTGCATGACATTTTTTATTTAGTATTTAATTGTGTGGAACATTTTTACTAGCTGTAGTCAGTTTGATATTTGCAAAGGAAGAGCTTAATTAAGCGTATAATTAACGTACCAAATCGATCTAGTTTTTTTTCGCAAGTCACATAATATAATTACATGTTCTTATCGGCGACGTGCTGGAGTGCTAATATAATAATAACAATGGGTCTTACAATTTATGTGTTATCGATTCATTAAAAAGGAATTGAGTGATTTATATCAACCTATGGCACATACAAGTATTTATGAAGCGTACTGAAAAGCGAAACTGAGATAAATATGCTAGCTGTGCCTATACATATATATATCAGTACGGCACTGAACGCATGTACATGTGTACTTAAATTGTATACTATATCTGGGCAAATGCACGTGACTCATAGTTTGTATCAACTGTTCACTGGACCCTATAGCAAAAATGTATACTATTAAATATTTTGTTATTTCATGAATGGTGTCAATTGTCAGTCTATCAGAAAACAAAAACTATGCATGCAAAAATTACTGCCCGTACTTTGCTTCTGAACAAAAGAACAACACAAAAAACTATTCCAATAAAATCAACATACACTTAGCAGTCACGAGACTTAATGGGAAACAACAAAACACCAAATTCGCGTAGTAAGTGGTTGTTTTTCTAGAGTCCGAGAAGAGGGAAAAACAACAAAAAAAAAATAACTTGTAGCTATTTCTTGTTATTGTTATGTCGAACCATGGACGCCGCCTACAGATACTAACGACATTACGAGTTTTGGCTTTTATAGTATTGACTTCATTTGGATTATTAACCGTATTCTAAAAAGACTTCATTAAATGTTTTTTAACGACATTTACGTGTTTTGGCGATTATAGTTTTGACTAAATTAGTTTTATTAATCGTATACATATACATATAAGCTTTTTTTATTGTTTCTTGTTTTTATGCATTTCCAAACTAAAACAATGATTGGACTTTGTACCTTCCTTTTTGACTCCGACAGTCGAACCTTGGACCAAAGGTTGCCATTCCTATTCTTATTTTAGTCAATATATATTTTTTATACTTTTGCAATAATTCTTTTCCTAATTAATATCTTTTTACTTAATTTCAGAAAATGATGTACTTATAATTTGATGGAAAACGTCGTACCTGAGTGCAGTAAATATGTATTTTATATACAGCGTACATACTTAAACACAAATATGACAAATATAACGTCTGTGCTATTTTACAATAAGCATAAATCATTCCAGTTAACTACAGATAACTAATATCCTTTTTAAATCACAAAACAGTACATAAACCCTATGAGTACTATAATAGAAGTATAATTAAAAAAGTCAACTTTCTCAAAGTTTTATTAAAAGGGGAAAGTTACACAAAAAAACAAAAAATGTACACAAACGACAAACGTTCCTCAAAAGTGTTGTATTCCACACCGCAAGACGATGAAGAGGAGTCACCTGTGCCAAATAGACGGCGTAAACGTCATTGCTTTTCTGAGTTACGTGGTAAGCCAAACAAACAACTTCGAATCGGAATTAGTTTATAAACAATAATTAATTTGATTTAAATGTTTCAGATAAAGTTCCAGCTCGTTTAGTATTGTACTTTCTTTCATGGTCTGGTTTCCTTGTGTCTTTTATGATGCGAAACGATATAAATATTGCGTTAGTCGCTATGACCGCCAATTCTACAAATTCAACTGAGGTAAAAAAAAAATGCAGAATGGCGAAAGACTTACTAACTAATTAGGGGCTAATGCCAGATCCATTGATCAGTGGCAGTTGAGTCATGCGTAATAAGGCTACCAGAAAAATTCCAATTTTGATCAATCACCCAAGTCGTAGTGGACATTTTATCATAGGTGGGGATCGCCAGATTTGTCCAGAAGCGGTTATGAAATAAAGGACACGAACTAAAGTAAGACAATTTTTAAAGTTTTTAGGAATTTATGAGATTAGACAATCAGAGAATACAAGTGCTACGTTGAGGATATAATAACATAAGATAATTACGTAATTGTATCTATTATTTATTTTGTAAAGTCTGTCTGTTCCCAAAAAAAAAAAAAAGTTAAATGGCCTCAAAAATTATACAATTTCGCTAACAATATGCAAACACTCTTATGTTACAAGGCAATACACGCCACTTGCGGCAGCTTAACATTTAACCTCTGACCTCGAGTTAGGTGCTAGAGGGCCGTATGTGCTGCATAATGCTGTGTAACATAGGCGTGAGTGATGCTTACTTTACCTTTCTGTGGACTAATTGATGAATTATCTTTTCTTGCAGAACAACATCGAAAATAATCATAAATACTATGACTGGTCACAATCTAAAAAATCTGTGATTATAAGTTCTTTCTACTGGTGTTACGTCCTATCCCAAGTGATTGGCGGTGTTGCAACGCAATATTTTGGAACAAAACATGTTTTTGGGCTGTCGCAGCTGGCAACGGCCATCAGCAGTCTTTTAATACCAACCGCAGCCGATGTGCATTACATTTGGGTGATAGCACTCCGTTCGGTGCAAGGCTTTGCGTCCGGACTGACCTGGCCTGCCATGTATGCTCTGGTCGGCTACTGGATACCGCTAGTTGAACGGTCACGTTTCATGTCGAGCTTTCAAGGCTTCAGCATTGGAATTGGATTGACTTATCCGCTTTGCGGCTTTCTAATTGAGAAGTACAGTTGGCAGTACGTATTCTATACAACCGGCGGTTGTGGTATCGTCTGGTGTTGTGTATGGTATTTACTAGCGTTTAATACACCGCAAGAGCACCCACGCATCACTCAGAAGGAACTTGACTATATTGAAGTGAGCGTTAGTACCGAGGCGAAAGAAGCTTTGGGTATGCGTGTGCCATGGAAGGAAATCTTTTTGTCAAAGGCCGCTTGGGCAATAGCCATAACAACGTTTGGTCGCATTTGGATACATTATATTTTCATTGTGAGCGGTCCGAGTTTTATGAAAAATATACTGAATTTCACGTATCAGAAGAATGGCTTCTTGTCAGGTATGCCATTTTTATGCTCATATGTATCGTCCGTGTTATTCTGTTACATCGCCGATAAAATTATGCTCCACCAAATGCTTAGCCTTACAAATTTACGAAAGATCTTTACTTGTTTGTCACAAGTTGTGCCCGGTCTGCTCCTACTTTGGATTGGCTATATCAATGATATAATATTGCTTATGATAATTTGGTTCATATCGGTGACATTTATAACGGCATCCTATGCCGGCGCCATGGCGAACATTGTTGATATAGCGCCGAACTTGGCTGGTCCGGTTTTGGCCTTCTGTCAGACCATACATATGTCAGCATCGTTTATATCGCCTTTGATTGCTGGCTATTTGGTCCCTCAAGAAAACTCTATTGAACAGTGGCGTTTTTTTTTTGCCATTTCAACGTTTGTCACGATAATCACGTATATTTTCTATCAAATATATGGGACGGCTGAGATACAAAAATGGAATTTTGTGCAAACAACTGATGTTGTTGAAACCGCCGAAGAAAGTCAAATACTAAAAAAACAAAATGTTGATATCATCATTCCAAAAAACCAGAGATCATAGAAATTTTAATTTATTATTTTGTTTTTTGTTTAACGTAGTACCTAAGAATGAAATACGGTTTGGGCTTTATTAGTTGTAATGCCATCAGCCAATGTTGTTAACGTAACTTTACTTAATATCAATCTTTATAAGTATATACACATGTACTTAAATACTGTACTGTACTGTGCTCTCTTCAAATGACCTATATTATACTTACTTTCGTTTTGCTTCTTGATTCCAAAGAATCGCATTTTTGATTAGATGTTTTCATTTATATTGGGGGTGATTGTTAATATAAATTTATTTTTATTTTTTGTTATTATTCCATATTTTTTTATTTTGTTTTGTGTTTTATTTTTCGATATTTTAATATTTCCATGCTTTTATTTTTAATGGTTTTTAAATTTTTTTCATTATTCTATTAGTGAATTATTATTTTTTTTTTTATAGTTTTTTTTTTATTATTTTCTTTTTTTTATATTTCAAAGTTGTTTTTTATTTGTAAAACAGAAAGCAATTTACAATCAAGAACATTTTACGCACAAAACAGATACAATGACACTTTTATAATTTTTAAATATGTAATATATTTATTTATTATTTTTATACTCATGCAAAAATATTAACTGCTCGCTCAGTTTTCACAATATCGCAAAAATGTAAACGCTGAAAATTATTCTTGCAGACAGTTTATATGTGAAAATCAGCTTGATCGGATTACTATAGCATACAGCTGTCTTAGGAATGATCGGTCAAAAATAAGATTGTCGTAAAAAAAGGTTTGACTTTAAAGCTATCACCCCAAAAAACTTCTTCAGCGTAAAGGATGATACAGTGTGAAAATGGTCAAGGTCGGGGAATAAAGTACACAACTCCCATAGGAACGATAGGTCAAAAGTAAGGTTTTTGTTGGTTTTCTTAAATTAAAGATTCGGGAAATCCGAAAATAGTTTTGTTTCGGTTAATACATGCTTTCTATATATTTTTTGCAATTGTTTTCTATTTTTTTATTAATATTATTTTGTTTATTCTTTTATTTTTGTTCGATAATTTTTATTTTGTTTTTATAATTTTTTAGCTAGGATTTGAAAAATTTTATTTTGCTCTATTTGCACTTCCGTCTTATACGACTACAAGCGCACGCGACTGCTCGAACCAATTTCACATATTTCAGTTTACATTTGGATGTTATGAGCGACCAGCACTAGTTGTATCAAACCTGTAGACCGACCTGATATCTCATACAAACCTTATTAAATTCATGTGTAATGTAATGTTAAAAACGCATTTGTACAAAATATTTAGTACATTACTCGAAACTCGTTTGCAATTAGTTTTAGTTTTGATTGCCAGCGGAAAAATACACTATTGAAATTAACAATAAGACTTGTAATGTGTTTAAGCACAAGCACACATTTTTTAAGAACATTTGTAACTTCAAAATGCATTTAGACAAGTAGACAACGATTTTCATGCGGGCAAACCGGCCACTTGGCCGCCGTTTGAAGCCAACGCAAAAGGCTGCCAACATTAATTAAGACTGTAATTGTTAACAACTCGTCTGAATGCGTTTTAGAAAGGCATGCATGCAGAATATTCATTTGCACCCGAACATACAAATTTTATAAATCGAAAGCATAAACAAGACAATAATCTCAAAAGACACACAACCATTAAATTGTATATTAAACAAACTTGTTAAGCGCGTAAACAAATACGAATAAGTTATCGAAACTGATATGCAGTCGCAGTCCAATTCATTGTCAGAAATCAAATATTTACTTATAAAACCATGTATTTAAGTTAATTTTAGAAGCAAACATCTCTTTTCGAATAATTATAATTTAACGCACAAAATGGCATATCATGACGGGTTTTAAGCCGCCTGCTGAGTGCTGCGTTTCAAATAATCAACTTGAAAAACTTTATATACAAAATCAACATTTACTATGAATACGAGACTATTACAGCTAACTGCAAACGAGTTATTATGCAGAACAGAGAGTTAAGAGAAGAGTAACAGTTCTTCAGCAAATTCGAGATGTTCTTGTGAACTAACAAGTTTAATTAATAAATATAAAAATGTTTCCTTTTTATTGTTTTTGTACTTAAATCATGATACAAAAAATGTACCTTTTGTGATAATATTAGTTGAAATACTTGTACAAGACGATTTTAATGGTTAATAAAATACATTCACCATGAGCCATAAAAACGGCAAAAGTTTGTGTTTTTTTTAGAGTGGAGGGGGGGTTATAGACATGATGAACAACGATTACGACTGCGACGACCTTAAACAGTCGGTTGAGGTCGGGTCATCGGCCAACAGATTGGGTTTTAAGCCATGTGATATTTTAGCTTCGACTTGATGGGCATTGTTCACTAGATGACTTGAAATACTTTACGAAAATTTTACGAGGTTAGGTCTTGAAATCTCTCTCGAAAAGCTTTCATGAATACCCTTAATATTTCTTAGTCGGACTGCTTCTGGTTTTCGATAGCCCATCTCTATCCGCAGTAAAAAGAAAGTTTTGCAAAAGTGAAAGCCATGCTTTTGCAGTGCTGCCAAGTCTTGCATTGATAAGCAGGATGCTTTTGGCTGCACTGCAGCTTGCATTTGTGAACGAGCCAATGCCAATACCTTGACGAAATATAAAAAGCATCGCTGGCCTATTATGGCTGCTTTTGCTGACTTCTTCATACACGTGGGAACGTCAGCGAAGGCAATTGCAACCGACATTGGCATGTGAAGTCGTGATTATATTCAGGATATTCCGACTTCGGCTGTTGATAATGATGGGCGTCGTTATGGCACGGCGCTACAACAACGAGGCCGTGTCCATATAAAAATAAGCGAGCATAATTGTGTGCAAAACAGATTTAAGGCTGTTTAATTGGGAATGAAACCACAACATTATCTTTCTTCAAAGCGGCAAGGCAGCGAGTATCATAGCTACGGACACACGTTTGGCTCAACTGCCAAATTCTTGTCGACGCCCTTGTGCATTGCCGCACAAATGTGCACACGTCGCTAATGTGACCGGCGGACGGACGGACGGGCGGACTAGCCGACTTACTTAACTGTCAGAATATACGGTTGTGTGTGTGCGTGTGCTTATAGGGATGTTGGGCCAAGGTGGCAGCGGTGGTAGTTAACAAAACTTGACATAAATCTATTATAAGATACAAACGACCTTGTAATACCTTTAATTGGTTATTAAACCTAATTCGAAACGTGTGCTTTGCATTAATTTACACAAACGCCCCCATTTTTATACCCTGTACCTTATGGTGCAAGGGTATATTAGTTTTGCGCACGTCGAAAATGTATGTGACACCCAGAAGGAGACATATCCGACTACACCATGTATATATACGAGATTCTTGATCAGTATCAAATCGAAAGAGGAGTTTATTCAGCCATGTCCGTCTGCCTGTATGAACGCCTCGATCTCGGAAACTATAACGTGAATTTTATGGTTACGTGAATTTTATTGGCAGGGAATGATGGTAACGGAGTGGCACAAATGTCTCCGGAACGATAACGACGGAATCATTTAAGTAGGATTGTTAGCATATGCTGCAACTCCATTGATTAATGTATGAATTATTAACCGAAATAATGATTCGGTAAGTCAAACATGGAGCGTATCTTACTGTCGGTGACAGCTTACTTTGTTCTATTTATAAACACAACCTCACATATTGTCAATGATTATGTTTACTGTTTATCAAGGAGAGTGTGAGAGAGAAAGGACGAGTGTAATCTTTTATAATTACTAAAAGTACATTAAATAAAAGGTAAGAGCGACAATAAAGACACCGAGGGGAATTAACATGCTACCTGACTGACAGAAACAACAACAACAACCATACTCATAAGCGAATAATTACCGCCATAAAACGTGTTAAGCTCTTCAAATGCTATAACAACAACAATAAAAACGATGACGACAACAACAAAATAACAATTTTAACACACAATTAAGTAATGATACAATTTCATTTCGTTCCTGAAAATAACCCTTTTCATGTTTGACTATACTTTTATTTCAATGATGTCTATTCATACACCATGAAAAACCATCATCTCCTCCCCCAATCAACAGCCAACAATCAACCTCAATTAAAACGTAGGGAAATGTGTTTCATTTGAAAATAGATGAGAAACTTACAGAGATAAACTTACTTGTCCAACTATTTGGACTTGGGCTTTTTGAGCTGCTATGCAGTTTTTACACCCTGTATTTTATGGTACAGGGTGTATTAGTCTCGTGCACGTCGAAAATGTAAGTCACGCCTGAAAAGAGGCGTGGCACCCTATAAAGTATATATACATATATGTATGTACATATATATTCTTGATCAGATTTAGCCATGTCCGTCTGTCTGTCCGTCAATATGAACGCGTCGATCTCGGAAACTATAATGTCTAGAACCAAAATTCCTTCGCTTCGCTTCCTTCCTTTGATTCTATTACTCATAAGTTTATTTTGTTTTTCCCCCCGGGACTTAGCTTAGAGGTGGGGGCCAAATAACTGAAGTTACCTGGGGTAAGCAAATTATAAAAGTCGTACTTTCTCGGTTATGTATCTATGCATGAACACATCCACACAGATATAGATGCGTGCTAAATCACATTAGTCAAACGCATTTGTTAATGAAAACAAGTGAAACTTTTTGAATATGTGAAATTTATTTTGTATCTTTAAAAAAAAACATAAATACGATATTGAATGCTTATTTGTTACTTTGCGCTATACGAAACATGTGTCAATACATCTTTATGTTCATTGTACTTTGTTATGCAATTTATTAATTAATTTAAACCACGTACATTTTATTTAAATACTTCAAATAAAACTACAGACATTGCACGCATTGACGGCAACTCAACATTTTTAATATTAGGGACTCCTATGTTGGGTTGTGATACGGAAGACATACGGCAATTTAGCATACAGCAAACGTACACAAAAAAGTGTCTTATTTGTTATGTGAGCGCTAACATAAGGCTGCAAATACTAGAAATGAAAAATTGACGGTGTAAGTTTTGACCAATGTATAGGTCATACAAAACCCTAACGACACTCACGCAAAGCTCAGGGTTACTCAAATGATCGCCGACAGATTAACGACCTTCAATGTCAATCAAATTTGATGCAGAATAAAATACGAAAATAATGCAGTTTTTTGTTTGTTTTGTGTTGTTTTATTTGAAACATCAAATATCTCATCAACGAATTTCGACTTAAATTAATTTTCATACCACAAGTTGTTTGGAAGAGTTAATTAAATTAAAAGCAATATTCACAGTTCGTTGAATGCAGCAATGTGCGAGTGTGACAGTGTGCGAGTGTGACAGTGTGTGTGTGCTCAAACAAAAGTTAAGTGAAAATCCAAGTGTGCAGTAAGCGCGCCAGGGCGTGGGGCGGGAGCAGTGTGGTTCGTTAGTCGTTTTGGTAAATGAAGCGCATCAATAACAACGCAAGCGCATTTGCATGCGGCGACGCCCACGTCGGCAGCGCGCAGCCTGATTGGTCGTCCGTTGCTTGGCGCTCCGTCATTGCGCTTGCCTGCGTATATGTGTGTGGGCATCTGTGTGCGATATTAAACCAGTTTTGCGCGACGCGCTCCGATTGGTCGCTTCGGCCGTGTGACGTCACCCGTGCCGCATAATACTTCATGCCAAAAGAGCCACATTCTGGCGCTGAGTCCTGTGGGTCCTGTGCCATTTTAATAGCATTTGCCACGCAGTTTTTGTTTACACTTGCTGTGCAGAACAATGTCGTTTTTTCTGTCCTGTCCGGTCGCGTCGTGTTAAAACAATTTCAAAGGTCGACGCTTGTTTAAATACAATTTAGCCACCGGTGCGACCAACAATTCAGTCACAATTCGGCCAAATTATTAATTAAAGTGCGCGCAAAAACCAAGCAAATTAATAATAAAAATCCAATACAAATGTGTTTCATCGAATGCATACTCTAATGCAATTAACAATGTTTAAAAGCAATGAAATATCATTAATAGCTGAATCAATTATATAACTAACCAATCCGATGGTGAGCTAAAGTTATATTATACCTAAAAAGGCAACTTGTTTCAGTTATAGTTTGCCTTGACTTGCATCTGCGATTGAAAAAGGTGCAAATAAAAGATGTTCTCAAATGAGTGTTAAACCTAAATGCACTTGAAACTCAGCATATCAATTTCATCGAGTATACGACGTGTTCCTCCGGCAGCGCTTTGCGGCCTCGGGGATGTTCCTCCACCCGACTCTATATATTGTTCTTGAGGAATAACTTTGCTTCAAATTAGTCCCGCGACTTGTCTGCACGGCTTAGTTGCTTAGCTCGTTGTTTCACAATCAGAAGAGATTCTGGGCTTGGTTCGGTTTGGCACGGGACTTTAGCTGAGGTGCCTGTGACCAGGCAAGTATAAATTTATCATACGTGGCTGCTCAAGGACGTGTATCTCTTCTGAATTCGAAGTTCACAAGCGAATCAACTTTGTGAGACAACCTCCAGACGGCTAGCGAAACCTCAACGGAAATTTTTTTTTCGCATTTTCGGCTTTCTTCGGGCCAGGTTTGCAGGTGCCTACATGAGGATCGAAAAGTGTTTGAATTTAGCTACGGATGTCTGTCATCTCAAATACCTTTCCTTCAGAAGTGATGGGAATCGAAAACCAAGCCGACTGTGATAAGATAGTTTCATCATTCATCCATAATGACCGGGGCCTTAGAAAAAAAATGTTCAACTTTTTGTTCAAAACTTTTTGTAAATTTCCCTGGGCCGGTGGGCTGTGTGAGAACTGAAACTACTCAAATCTTACTATTGTTCCCTGGGTCTTAAGATCGGTACCGAATATGTTTGAATATTGAGTACCGCATGATTATCATCCAAACTAGAGACAGGTATCGCAGCTCCAGCCCACATATGACATGAAGCTTCCCAATATTGCATAACAGTGTCCATCAATTCACATCTACAGAACCCAGAAGTTGTTCCAAGTATATTAATGTGAAGTTGAGTTTTCAAGCTCGCAGCGCAAGTTTTGCCAGCAAATAAAGAAAAAAAGTAATTACATAAAGTAAATTCAATTATCTGAGCTTTTCATTTACAAATGTTAATCGCCAAGCAATTTAACCCAATTAAAAATGCATGATGTTGAACGTGTAAACAAAAAACCAAAACGGCGCCGCGGCACACGAGAGCAGACACGCTCACCCGTCCCCGTCCCCGCCCCGGCCCAGGCCCAGGCCCAGGCCCGCGGCAATGGATTATAGCCGTTAAACGAAAGCCAAGCGAAATACGAATCCTTATTTGACATCACAGTCCGTCAGCCAGCCAGTCAGCCAGCCAGTCTGCCACGCACCAATAATTACACTGGCTGCCATGCCCAGCCCCAGCCCCAGCCTGACTTTCTATACGGGCCGATGGTTTCCTTCCTTTTCTTTTATGAAAATGAACAACTTTGCGCTGCATAACGCTTTGGGTAAACAACACGCCACTCCCCCTTCTCAAATAACACAATTTACGTGTAGTGGCCGCACGTGTGTCTGTGTGCTGTCCACGTCTCCTACCTGTTTACACCTCTCAACATGTGCAAACGGTGTGTTTTAAATTAATTGAAAAAGTGCCCGCTTCGACAATTTGCCTTGGGCGGCCAGTGCTTTCAAACGGCATCAGGGCTCAATCGGCTTTCGAATCAAATCTCGCACTCTCTCTGTCACTCGTTAGACGATCGTGGCAAACACCGTGCCGAGGTTAGTGGCACACGAAGCGACAGAATACACGAATGACGTGCACTCAAAAAAAATACTCACCCAAATGATGAATGGGAAACTTATGCTTGCCAATTTCCCCTCAATACTGACAGTATCAAATTGATAATATCGCTCGAGTATGTTAATTCTTTCTCAGTATCTATTTTATACTTTTGTTTATATTTTATTTTTTGCATGTGAAATTGACATTTGTATTTATTAATTTATTTGTATAATATATAACATAAGTGATAATGGGACCATGACTGCTCGAGCCTTTAGTCTGAGAAAATTGATAATTCTTTGTCTAGGTATTAGGAGATCACATTCTTTTAGCTCGCCGCCATCTATCTTAAAAACCCAAAACCAGAAAGGGGACCTATTTTCGGCATTACCGAAACTTGTATTCTCTTGCAGGCGTTTTCTCAATTATTTTTACTGAAAAATTCTTTTTTTCCAATAAGCATCACGTCTGTATTTGATCTTCTTCCATCCCATTTTTAAGATTTTCTCTATAGGGGCGGTTCCACGCCCCTATGTCCGATTCTTCTAAAACTTTGGAATATAGCCAAGGGGTAATAAAAACTCGTAATGGGTCTGTTCATGTTTAAGAACGAAAAAGTTTTTCTAACAAAAACCTTTATTTTGACCAATTGTTCCTATGGCAGCTATATGTTTTACTAATTCGATGAAGCTGATTTTTTCATACGAACTGCCTGCAAGTGTAAGAAAATTGTGTGCGTTTATAGTTCATCGATAACATTAAACTGAGCCAGCAGTTGGCATTGAAACAGACAGTCGGACGGATAGCAATTTATATAAGCTCGTCTCGACGTGCTGATCAAGAATGTATATACTTTATATAGTCGGAGATGTCTCCTTCTCTGCGTTGCAAACTTCATGTCAAAATGAATATACTCTTTTTGCAAGAGAATAAAAAAGTTAATACATTGATTTCAATTTCCAGTCCCATCAGTTCTGACAATTGATTCGACTTCACTTCAAATCAATTGCTTCAAAACAGGGATCTTGAGGAAGTTAAAAACAATATGAAAAAGATGCTTTAAAGATGTAATGAAACTCCATCGTTTGCTTAAAGCAAAAATCTATAATTTTAGTTATAAATATGCAGAGGCGTACCTATAAAATCTGGGCTTAGTGGCAAGTTTTTAGCTTATATAGATCACTTGTATTTACACCACGGTAAAATATCTTTTATTTTCAACAAATTCCGCTTCGTTCCAACCAATTGCTTTTAAAGTTATTAGTGGTTTACAACTTTAAGGGAGCCTCAAAATGGTTTGGTGTGAAGTCAAAAATGGGCGAGAGAGCTGCTGCGTCGTTATGAGGCGAGCTTCATTACATAGAAGTTCATTACAGAAAGTGCGACTGAATACATGTTAGAACTATTATTATTACAGTAGACGGTTAATTTAACATTTAAACTCAATAGTAAGCACAACACAAACAAAAAAGTACTTTTGTTAACCAAAAGGCCAACCGAAAAACAAAATTTTTAACAATTCAACATCCAACATTCACTTGTGTTTCAATACTACAGGTGCTCCATTTAAGCTGCGAGGTGAAGGTTATATGGTTCCAGAGATAAGCATTTTAAATTTGAAGCATATGAGCAATATTAACTTTGCTTAAGACGAAATGTATGTAACACCCTAAAGGCGGAGAGTAAGACTTCTTGATCAAGACGACAAAATAAATCGATCTGGCCTTGTTTGTCCGTCCGTCTCCGTCAAGAGCTAGAGACTTGAAATTCGAAAGGTAGACTCGTGTTGTCACGCGCTTCTTCAATTTTGATGGATTGTTTGCCACGCCCACTCCTTCCTGCCCAGCCGGTACCGACCACTTTTTGAAAAGGCCATAGCTCGAACACCAGAAGCAAAAGAAACATGAAAATCAGGTTAGAGGCTCAATAAGTATAGCCCTAAAAAATTGCATACCACATTTTGTTGTCCTCTCCTTTGTTTCCCTTCAAAAAGTACATATTTGAAATTAAAAAATCAAATCCAATATCGAAAATTGACTGAGTTAAAACCATTTTAGTGGGAGCAGGTTGACCTGATTTCAACCGACTTCAAATTTCAAACTGGTCGCATTGATAAATCGGACAATTATTAACTGACTATCCCGCCTAGTAGTTGATGTTTAAAAGACATTCTTTTAGGGTGACAGCTACTGTATGTTCTTTAACAGCTATATTACCACTATTATTTAGTGTATTTGATCTTCCTCTCTCTTTGGTACTAAAGTACGCTGACAAAATAACTCTCCTATTTACAAATCCTCTTAAAATTTTGATTAATACTTTGAAGGAAATTAAAAAATTCGTTTGCTTCACCTAAAAAAATATTATCTTTATTAGGCACCGATTCTTGTTCAGATACTTGTTTTCTTTCTTCAGTTCAATTTCTGTGGACAAAATCACACTACTAAAATATTTATCCCGTTTGCTTCGCATTGATGCCCAACACTACGTCCGTGTTTCAATCATAAATTGTATCACATCTTCCCTCCTGAATTCAGCCTCTCTCAGAGAATCATATGCAGAATGCTAGAGCTAGTAAAAAGGAGCTTGCGTAATGACGTCTACGGCTACCTATCTAAAAACTTCTGTCTCAGATAAAAAGCTAGTGACAAAATGTGATTGCGGCCGCCTTCTAACATCTCTTGGCAGTTTTTGCATAAAATAATATTAGCCGAATCATGATAACACGGTTGATTGTAAATGTGTGAATGTGTGAGTGGCGGCGCCTACTATGAGATCAGGTTCAAGGCCGTAAATATGTAGAGGATCAAAGCGACAAGAAACGACTATTAAAAGGCTTGTTCATATGTCGGCAGTTGAAAATTCTTAACATATATTTTTTCTATTTCATAATAACACTAAAATTAATACAACAAACAAAAAAATAAAAGGCCAGACAGGATCTCATCTCGCACAGCATTGCATCGCGGGACCTAGTGGATGAATCAGTACACACACTCTGAATACCCTCAAGAGGTGTTAGGTAGAAGTTTTCACTCCTGTGTTTCCTACTCAACCACTAACTTAGAATCGGAATAAGCCGATATGTACATCGTTTTTTGGTTAGAGCTCCCATCTTGCTTTCCATCTTGCATTACTACGCACTCTTGTCGTTTACGCACTGCTGCATCAGCTATTTACGAAAGCTATGAGGTAGTTTGGCATTCCAAACCTTACCAGAGCGTGCATAATACAATTCAATCTGTTGATGTCGAGTGTGACGACGAGACAGTAATGATCTGTATTACCTTTCCAGCGAGTCCCTTTTATTGCCCTCTCAGCAATCTCAGGCTCCGCAGGTATTCCGTCTGTTGTAGATTTAGCCTCTCCAAAACCATTATGATCATTGGAAAGGTCGCCAGAAGCCTTCAGGACCGTCTTCGATCTTATTCGTTCTGGAAATTTGTTAACCGAGTCAAGCAGGCATATTAGTCTATACCCCGATGGGTCCCCAGGTCGCTCAAAATCAGTACTAGCTCTTGTCAATTTCATCTCGAGAGGAACGTGCTCTCGCTAAGTGAGCGGTTGAAGATATCAGCGAATATGTCTGGAAAAGACAGTACTGCCAGCTTGAGCGCATATTGGGATTTCCGGTGTCTGTTATCCTTCACCTCTCTAGCGGCCTGAATCATCTGTCCTACATCGATTAATGGAAGCTCACAGAAGACCGACGCTGCTTGTGTCGACAGCGGGGAAGTTCGGGAAAAGAGAACAAACAATAGAGTCAAGCGTCGAGGGCAATGGCTGAAAAGCGCCTTCTCTCTTCATTACAATCTTGTAGGCCTTGTCCCAGTGGCCGTAGACCGCCATATAGCAAAGCTCTAGGAAACCATGCCAATTGCATAGCGGAATGTCTGCTTTTAGACCTTGATGCTTAGCCCACCCTTAAAGGCTCAATATACCGTTTTAAGGGGCGCTGGTTACATTCACTGCGGGCTGACGGTTCACCAGTAAGCTGGTAAAACCTGTAGGTTGCGGATTCATTCGTGGCACTGCTCTCCACTTGCAAAGCATGCAGCGGTTGTAGGATAGCGTTCTGGTCGATCGTTTGGGCTTTGTAGGCATTACAATGCGGTTAAGTTCTTCTCGTAACGTTAAGAGTCCACGAAGCATCACGGAAACAGTCACGTTCAATTCGGCTGCAATAATTATTCACTGACGGTCCCGATCCTCTGCTGTAACTGACTTGTAGGGTTCGTTTTCCAGGTCAGCTGCGAACTTCCTGGCCGACTGCGATGGTCTTGTTCTGCGACGCAGTGGCTTAATTGAGTTGAATAAATTTCATATACGAAGCATCTTACCAAGAGCCTCCTGTTATACGAGACACCGGATCCTGGAGTTGCGGATCGCCCTTGACTGGCTTAGAAATGTCGGAGTGTGACATGTTGCTACACTTCTTGAGAAGTTCTGCGTCTGGCCCAACTGCTTTTCGTGGTGCTGACTGCTGTTCTATCCACCGTTTTCCATTCCTTTTTTAATGTATGCTTGCAAATTAATGTTTAATAACTTAAACATATTAAGTATAGAATACACAACAAAAGTTTGAGGATCAACTGTTGTTGCTTCAAGGCATTTCGTAGCTAAGCACTCGAAATATATTTTTTATACTCTTGCAAAAAAGAGTATATTAACTTTGTCGTGAAGTTTGCAACGCATAGAAGAAGACATCTCCGACTGTACAAAGTACATGTATTCCAGATCAGTACGACGAGACTAGTTCATATAGCCATGAACGTCTGTCTGTCTGTCCGTCTGTCTATCAATGCGAACTCCTCCCAGAGTTTAAAAGTTAGCCAAAAAAATATAAGTGCAGAAAATTTTCTTATCATTCCAGGCAGTTTGTATGTGAAAATCAGCTTGATCGGATTACTATAGCATATAGCTCCCATAGGAACGATCGGCCAAAAACAAGGTTTTTGTTACAAAAACTGTTTTTTCTTGAATGTAAACAAACCAAACTTTGCTAACACGTGTTTATATTAATGCATGACTATATTCCAAAGATTTATGAGAATCGGACAGTAGGGCGTGGCACCGCCTATACAGAAAAAAACTTTAAAATTGCATTGCTTTCTTTAAGGCAAATTACGAAATGCCCTTAAATCTTTAAAAACGAATACGACTCTCATTGGCAAATCGTTAAAAAAAGGATTTTCCAATAAGAATGCTTATAAACAGGCTTGCAAGAGTATATAAGTTTCGGGAAAGCCGAAAAAGTCCCTCTCGGGTTTCTTGTATCAATATGAAAATTTAAATAAATCTTTACTAGTCCTTCACAACATTGTGAATTGTTTCTTTTTAAAACGGTTTTTTAGTAATTCTTTCCCTCTCTCTCAACAGCTCACCCAATTGTAATTGTTGTCGTATGATATCAATTACGCATTACACGCCCTCGCCAGCCGGCAACCCACGGCACGGCGTGCCAATTTGGGCATCCCTTGTTAAGCAGAGGTACAGACAAAGCGAGTCCCAAATAAAAAAACCGCCCCTTTCTTTAACTGTGTACCTTTTTTCCGTCCGGGCGTCTGTCCGTCCGTCTGTCCGTCCGTTCGACATTTCGACTAAATCTGTCAGCTGCTTAACAGCCTGTTCGCATTCTAAATGCCAACATTATATTGTCATCATTACAAGTCATCATCGGCAATTTTTGTGATTCTGTATTCAATACAGTTATTTTATTTTGTGCCCATGCCGCCTCCTCTCTCTCTCACACACACACACACACACGTCTCATTGTTAATATTTTCTTAGCTTGTACATCCTTTTTTAGTCTGCGTTAAAAATTTGTGGTGTATATGGCCTGTGTGTGTGCGTGTGCGTGTGTGTTGGTGTTTGTTATTTATTGCCGTCAAGTGCTTTTGGGTCGGTCGTTTACATTCAACGTGTTGTTCGTACAGCAATCTCAATCTCAGTCGACTGACTTGACTGTGCGGTCGGTCACACAGCAGAACTCCAAACTATTGCATTCATTCATGTCGTCCCACTTATTGTTGTTGTTTTACTACCCTATAACCAGCACTTTGAGCTTAACTGTTTTAACACAAGGCACAACTCTCTGGGGAGACAATTTGTTGAGCACAAATGAGATTAATTTGTGTCTGTTCGCTGAAATTGTTTTCCACATGCAGTTACCTATAATGGAAATACTAACAACAACAAAAAAGCATTCAAACTACAATAAAAATAATAAAGCACATTATTTTGGCTTTGTGGAAACTCGTGTATCTTTGTCCTTATCCTTCTTTTGAAAGGGAAGTAGAAAAAGAAGCAACTTTAAGTGCACCCATGTTCCTCATGGTTACAAGACACATACGACTATACTACATGCAGCAATCGAGTATGCTCGTATGTCTCACCGAATCAAATTGTGCGTAACATTAAACGCACATCATATAGGCTCGAGAGGCGGCAAGTGTAATTTTAAAATTGTAGTGCCAAATAAATGGATGAATAACTTTGCCAACGGATCTTTTTTTACAGATTCATGTTATAGAATTTAATGGACTCAATAAAAAAAAAGATTCTATCAACACCGCTATCGCCACCACCCTCTACGAATGGAACAAATTCAGTGTCAATGCAAAAGTCAAATCATGTAAGTAGTGTACAATTATTTAAACTTTACTTGGTGTATATCATAGTCTACAATATTGTCTAGATCCCAACAGTGAAACAAACTAGAACGCCCTTAGTTCGGTATGAGTGTCCATATTCTAATGGTAGTGGAACGATTAGGGAGTTTTATTGGAGAGAAGTCTGGACACTTCGCCATGATCCATCGGATCTTACTGAAATTCGATAGAACTCTTTAGTTTCTGGAGGAACCATTGATAGCGGATTGGCCGTGCTTAAATTCCTTAGCCCAACCAGCATCTTGAAAGGCGGGATGTGGTAAATTCCCTCTTGAACAGTCTCTGTAAATCGCATTTTAAGCAGAACGTCTGAATATTCCAATTGACAACTAGCCACCTGTCTTCTTCTCGTCGTATAAACCTTTAAGCCCATTAGGCCTCATACAGATTTAATGCATGCCATGCATCAATGCATAAGAAGAAGCAACTTCAGTTATCCAAGTGCATTAACTCTTGCCTATAATGGCGCCTCCCAAAAATAATCATTTTGTGATAAAGGTCTGCAATAGATATGTGCTCTTCGATGCACTCAATAGGGAGGTCCCTCGATGCCTCTTTTAAAGTTGAATCTTTGTTACTTTCTGTCTTTTCTGTTACATTTCTGTTGGACAAGAGCTCGAGCCACGAAACAACCCTCAAGTGCACTTGCAGTTCAGAGCTTAATGTCTGTCCGTATGTTCAGTCACAATCGTATTGTGAACAGCTGCTCACAAAATAACAATTATAAATAATCTTGCAGGCGTTTCCTTTTCGCAATCATGTTGTTAAACCGCTACATTTGTTTAAGCCAATGCCGAAATAAGATGACTATTTCTATTTGAGAAACCATATGAGTTTGAGGCAAAATTCCTTTAGTTCTCAATTCGTATATCTTATATAAGAACTTACCACATGCAAGCCAAGTCGGTCTTCCACGTTAAGTCACCAAATACCTCAAATTCAATCTAACGAAAGTGGCAAAAATCCCAACCCTGACCAACTTTAGAACGCCCAACTTTGAGTAAATTTTCACTTTCGTAGCGCATTACAACAATTTCTCCCCAGAGATTAGCTCACCCGCCACCACCCACACACGGCTTATAACCTTAACTTTTTCATTTCTTTTTAAATCATTTGTTTTGAATTCATTTCTAATTTAAAAGAAAATTATTTGGATGAGTAAACTCACATTTCGAATATTGTTACTTGTTTTAAAAAATTAAAGGACCAAATTTAACACGAGGGCTGCTCGATGAGTTGCAACAAGCACACAAGACAATCAATGTAAGATTATCTCCAATATTAAATATAACTTAATTGTGCGTGAAGTTGTCTTTGAGTAAGAAATTCAGACTTTTGGACCTTGAAATATAATGGAGAAAAGCACTATAAACTAAAGACTTGGATAAGAAAGCAAACTTCCAGAGTTAAGAGCTACTGGTGGACAGTCGTACATTTCTTTGAAGATTCAGATTTTGGGTTTGTATAGTTTCAAATACGATCCAATGTCGGTCTTCCAAAAACAAGCGGACTCAAAGTGTCTAACGAAAATTCACAGTCTCCCCTCGTGAAGCAACATTTGTCGTAATGAGTTTAATTTAAGATGAATTGCAGACGTGAGCGAATTACCAAATATGTAAATAAATTGAAAGCTGCCGGAGAGCTAAAAAAGTAACTCAATGCAAATGATTTATGCTGTTGAAATACAAAGGTGTTTGCGAGGATAAAGACGTAGCAATACAGGTTGGCAATTGGACCTATTAGTGGAACGTCAAACGCAGCTGTCTGGCGATCCTCTGCTGAGATTTGCTGGGCTTGCAGCCTCAAATATAAAGGTCTATTTTATTTATCTCCAACTCTGAGCGCAGTGAACATTGTCGTGGATCAGCTCGACAAGATGGGAGCCAGAAACCAGAAAGGGAGCCTTTTCGACTTGCCGAGACTTATGTACTCTTGCAAACGTTTTCCCTATTATTCTAATTAGAAAATCCTTTTTATTTTTTTTTATTTCCAATAAAAATCATATGCGAAGCCACGCCCCATGGACCACTATAGCATACAGACATATTTGAAGAACTTTTGCGTTTGAATTTTTTCGACATGTTTAAAACTCTAGGAGGAGTTAGCACTGAAACAGACAGACAGACGGACAGGGTATTATGAACTCCTTTACATAGTCGGAGATGTCTCCTTCTCTGCGTTGCAAACTTCACGACAAAGTTAATATCTCTTATAATAATCTTTAATAATCTTTTTGCAAGAGTATGAAAATGCACTTTGATTAGGTTGGAATCATCTTAGTTGGTCATCACATAGCTTGCATCGGTCCTTAGCGATACCGATGAGAGTTAGATTTCTTTGCAAACATAAGTAGTGGGCTGTGGGTACCTTTGACTCTTTTTCTAGCGAACCCAATATCAGCCCTCCCATCAGGGTGAGTCCCAGTCCGCCTAAGACAGGACATGGGCATATCAGGTGCTCCAGTGCTTGGCGTGTTTGAGTCCGCTTTATTTCCTGCAGCTATCGTCTAGAGCCATGGTCCTTGCGTGTGTGGCCGTCAAGCAGTGGCAAATGAAAAGATCTACAACTAAACTTGCACAGCTGGTTAGTCGACATACATATGGTTGTTTCCCTGCAGGCCCGATCAACTGCCTACTTCTTGTTGCGTAATATGTTCCCATGACCTGAATCTGCTCTCGTGGGGGTTTCGCTTTTGCGCTAGTCGCCTGTGCACCGTCCTTAACAAGCCTTGCCGCTAATTTGTCCTAATGGCTGGGAACCCAGTAGATGTACGTTCACAAACTAGTTCCTATTTGCTTTGCTGCTTCCTTGCTCGCCAGTTCACTTCTGGAACTCGTGCCGGTGGATGCCATTAGCCTAAGTGCTGCATGGCTCTCCACTACGCGTATACAGGGAGGCCACCAACTCTACCGCCTTCCCTAATATATTAAGAAATTAGATAATCATGTATTTCCTCTTTCTTGTTATCTAAAGGATATGGTTTTTTCTTCTTTTTAGGTGAGTACAGTTTTGCTATATGGCATTCCAATAGTGTCATTGTACATTGAAGGACAGGAAAGGCTCTGTCTGGCACAGATATCGAACACCCTCTTGAAACAGTTTAGTTACAATGAAATTCACAATCGACGGGTTGCGCTTGGTATAACTTGTGTCCAATGCACGCCTGTGCAGCTGGAGATTCTGCGCAGAGCCGGCGCGATGCCCGTGAGCTCGCGTCGTTGCGGCATGATAACACGTCGCGAGGCAGAACGCTTGTGCAAAAGCTTCTTGGGCGACAACACACCGCCCCGGCTACCGGATGATTTCGCATTCAGTGTCCAGCATCGTTGCGCCTGGGGCTGCCGCGGCGCGTTCCTGCCTTCCCGCTACAATTCCTCGCGAGCGAAATGTATCAAATGCAACTACTGCGGCTTGTTCTTCTCGCCCAACAAGTTCATATTCCACTCACATCGCGTGAGCGCAAGTGATAAGTACGTGCAACCGGATGCGGCCAACTTCAACTCTTGGCGGCGACACATGACACTTTGTGGGCAGCCGCAGGAAGAAGTCACACACGCCTGGGAGGATGTCAAGGCAATGTTCAATGGCGGCACACGCAAGCGTCTGGTCAACAGTAGTGTCTGTGGCTCCCGTTTGTCGCTGGCATCACCGAGCGGCGGTGCCGGAAGCGGGACCGGCGCCTCGACAACGCCTGTGCCCCAGGCGCACTCCCCCGAAGTGAAAATGCCGTCATCGTCCTCATCGTTAGGCGTCGACGATGCAACAATGCCGCCAAAGCGCGCGCTCAGAGATGAGCAATACAATTACGGAACTGTGACAACAGCCGCTGCCGTTGTGGGCGTGACGGCCGTCTCAGCGACTGTGGGCGCGATGCACCCAGCGGCACTGCCGCCCATTCCAGCGCTAGGCAGTGACCGTGAGCTCGCCTTGATGCCATTCTCGCGCAATTTGGTGATGGACTACATGTGGAACCAACAACAACAACAGCTCCAGCAACACCAACAGCAACACCAACAGCAGCAACAGCAACAGCATCAGTCCAATACAAAGAAGTTGCATGAGCACGCCTTCGGCTTTGGCAACTGCACGTTGCCTTGGCTGAAGAGCGAGGTTGCCGGCGCTGGTTTGGTCATACATGCCGCCGCCAATCAGCACCTCGAGAGCTGTCTGGAGAGTAAGTCGCTGCCAATCGTAGCCCGACGTAACATTTTCAGCATAACAAAGGCAACCAAGTCGCATAGCCAGGACTTGCCGAAGAATGAGTGCGCCATACTGAACTCGGCCTCGGCTTTCAAGCCCGTTCAGCAAACGCAGCTGAATGCGGTGGCGGCGGTGACCTCAGCCGCCTTGCTTTCGACCTCTGTCTTTAGCGGCGGCAAGCCAACGACGGTTGCCCGATGCACGCACGGCCTTGAATTCGACGCGAGAATGTCTGCGACGACTTATCTGACAAGCCAAAGCCAAACCGGCGGTGAGGCGTTAAGAAACGCGGAACAAGAGTTGATTATACATTCGAAGGGACTCTCCGAGCTGTACAAGTCTCCGACAAAGCTCTCCCAATGTTTCACCCAAAGCGACAGCGGCGATCTTGAAATTGCCGTAGCCGACCGCCGCAAGTCGGCTTATCAAACGCCAGGCAACGTCTTGGCGCAGCAGCAGTCCAACTCCTCCGACGAAGACGACACCCATGTTGACGACGACGACATAATGGTTGACATTGAGACCACCGAAGATGAGACGCCCCAAAATGCGTATCAAATGGCAAGCGACCACTCGCCGAGCTGCACTTTCGCCACTTCGAATACCAGCGGTTCCACATGCAACAGCCCGAGCAATATTGACGTGGACAGCGTTACAACCGAGGCCGACGGGCACTACTCGCCCTCGCTCTACACCAACATCTGTTCGGAGAACTCGACAACGTCCTCAACGCAAGCCAACAACACACAATTCGGTCTCAAGCAGTGCCTCGACTTGACGAGTGCCAATGCCGCCAGCAGACATTCAAAGCACCCCGAAAATGTTCCATCGCGAATGCCAACAACAGCAGCCGACATTGAAGATGACGATGGCCCAGTCGTTCCAAAATATAAAGAGGTAATTCACTTTCACATCAATAGAACTCATAAGTCACACAATTTTAAAGCATTTTCGGCGTTTCACATGATCTCTCAAACAACTTGGTGACAGTAAGAAAAAGTTGTCAAGAACGGCAAACACATCTATAAGAAAGAACGTTATAAGTAAAAAAGACAAAGAAACCGTATTTGTACCCAAGCTTCCTAAAAAGAAGTAATCAACTTGTGTAGGAAAAGAGCGCAAGAAGTTATTGGCGAACACAAATGTTGTGCAACTCGAACACATTCAATTATCTCTGAATTAGAATGCCGCTCTATATGTAAATTGAAATCAAGTTAATTATTTTTTTACGGTCCGTATGAAACATTTCCCAACAACAGCAACATCAACAACAACAACAACAACAACAACAACAACAACGCAGCACAAATTGAAGCAGACGCCAAACCACGACTCGCAGATTTCTCAGTGGTAGTTATTTATTTTGCAAATTAGGTTGTGTCCTTGGTAAATCCACCCCTATGTTGAAGGTAGGAAATTAAATCAAACCAAACTCGGTGTGAATTAAATGCTTGTGTTGAAGTGCATTGGGACAGGTGGCAGTTTGTTGCTCTTCCTTATGTTATATTGTCTTCAGTAAATGATTTAATTTATGTCAGCACCAGTTACATAGAGCCCTCCTGCCTGACAGTTTCATTGAGATCGGACCACTGGAAATGGTACCTGCCACACAAATGAAGAAGGGGAAAGAAGCAAATTTAAGTTGTTTTATGGGAAACTTTTTTGTTTCTTAACCAATTGACTTGAAACTTCATACTTATGTGCATGGGTCGGCGTAAAAACAATTTTGAAGTCAAAATGGGCGTGACACCACCCACCTTTGACCAAGACCAATAATTTCCATATTTCTGGCACCCAATGAGGTATAACAATGAAAATTGGAATGTAGGCTCTGTGGAAAAAAAGGAATAAAACTCCAAAAAGGTGTCACAAAAGGTGTCGTGAAGAGTATACGTCTTCGGCAAGGCCGAAGATAGCGCCATTACTGGTTTTTATTAACTGTAGTACACGTTGCCAAATATGTTACTGTTTAATTAAACGAATTTAATTTATTTGTTGTTTAAATTAGACAAATGAATCTCGAAAGGATGCTTACCGCATAGCCACCCAAGCAGATGTGCAGCAAACATTGACACCGAAAACGAAATCATCAAAGTTGAGCGAGCGTTCAACAGACGAAGATCTTAATGAAGACAACGACAATGATGCAACGAATAATAAGACAAACGCATTGAAGGCCACTCTGCACCTGCAACCCCAACAACAACAGCAACTAGAACGGCAGCAACAACCGTTAAATTATCATCAAGCTACTTTAAATTACAAGCCGCTGAATGTATTCCAGCATGAATGGAGCTACCCGATCGGCAGTCTCCGGCATTATTTCATACAGGAAACATCAACAAGGACTAATGGCGTAGGCTAAGAAAAGAAAAGCCGGAAGCAAAAACTAAATGGAAAACAAAAAATCGGATTTGAAAAACATAAATGTTAAATTGAAAAATAATACAATTAATAAAGCAATTAATAACTAGTAAGTTATGTTCGACCCGCTTTTTCAAATTGTGGCAATCGAATCCGAATCTTAAGACAAAACATATAAATAAATAGTAAAAACAAAACACATTTTCCTTTTTTTCCATTCGATTGGAAACTCTGAAACCACACAAGACTCACTCACACTTCTATTAAAATTATATAAACTACATCAATTATGGACAACGATCAGGCGAACAGAAATGCCTAGAGTGCTCGATTATTCGCTCGCAGTGGAGCCCATTAATTTGTTTAAATAATATTTTGCTTCAATGTCAACTTGCTGGCATTTATTTGCGTCAAAAAGTGTATCCGTGGAAGTTCCAGAGTCATTCGCTCCTGCACCCACGAGACCCTGTATATAATTATTAATGACGGTATAGTCGAGTAAACTCGACCCTCCACACACGTTAGGCGGAACCACGCCCTTAATTTAAAAGAAAATGTATTTTTGGCATTGCTTAATAATATATAAGAAAATCGATCCAAAAATGAGAAATATATATATACTGAGCCAGTAACATTTCAGGTTCATATCTTTTATATTTTTGGAAATACAGCAAGTTAATGAAAACAACTTTTTAAAAAATAAGGGGAAGGAGCAAAAATTGGTATATGTAGAGCTATCCTTACGGAGTCTATGTTTCTATGGCTTCTGGTGTTCGAGCTAATAGCCATTTGCTGGTTGGATGTGAAGGAGTGGGCTTAGCACAGAACCATTTAAACTTAATCTAACATGCTGCCGAGTATCACGAGTCTACCCTCCAAATTTCAAGTCCTAGCTTTTATAGTTTCCGAGAACCATTGGCCATGTATATCAACTCGTCTAGTCGTCCCTCCCCTCCTTCAATGCGTTACATATTTCCAATATCAAACAAATTTAATATACTCTGACTGAATGTGCGGGGTATAAAAATAACAAAGCCGTTGTACCTTTTGTTGTTTTATTTACAGAACTTGTTGGTTGGCTATATAAGAAGCTTACATTCGAAATGTACATTGACACACAAAAGTACACTTTGAAAATTCCATGGAGAATTACGTTTATATTATAGACTTATACTATTTTCTTGTTTTGTTTTTGTTTTATAAGTTCACTGTACTGAACATAGTCATCATGCGTATTATTACTTGTTTTTTTTTTTATTATGCAACGATTTCAATAATATTTTTTACTAACATAAAGTTAAGATTAATAATCATTTAGTTTAGCAGATCAGATATTCTTAATTCCTTTTTTTGTTATTAAAAATTGTTTTTTTTTCTCCTCTTCGATAATTGATGTTTAATCAATTGTGCACAGCGGCCGAGGAATGTTGTATGCTACGTTCAAACTCTTCTAGACTTAATGCCTGATTAACATTTAAAAGCGGCAACTTGCCAGCCGACGCTTGAGCAAGCAATTCTGGTGAAAACCACTGTGCCAATTGGTTGCTTGTCGGCGATAGTCCACCATCTCGTTGATAATTCATTATGCCAAGTTGATTATTACTGCTAGGTCCAGCTACAAATGCAATAAAAAATTACCAAATTAGTATATTTTTGCAAAGGAGGAACAAAAACACTATTCCGAATTCTTATAGATCAATTTATGTAAACTGAATTGAAATTACGAGTAAGCGAAAATGTCCCTGAGTAGTTGACCACCCACATAGGGTATGTTCTTCTTTGACAAATTCAGTAAGCAGACCTACGTTTGACTGTCTCATATAGATTCTTAATTTTCAGATCAAAAGTCAAAACTTTTTGACGTTTGTGTTGAGTCGCGGCATGTGTTATAACTTATAAGAGCTTCTTATGTAAACGATTGTGTTTTTACCTGTATTGTTTTGAGGAGCATCCAACTGTGAATTGGCCAAATTAGCAGCCGCTTGTTGTTGTAGTTGTTGCTGTCTCTGTGCTGCTAATGCGCGCTGATGATGTTGATGGAAAAACTGCTGTTGTTGTATGTGTGTAATCATATTGTTGTGAGTTTGTAAGGGATGTGGAACTGTCTGAACAAGCGGCGGTGGATGGGGCGGTTGTTGAATGATCGCTTGTTGTTGCGGTGTTTGGTTGTGTTTTAGTCGTTGTTGATGCATTTGTTGCATTTCCAGTTTGGATGCAAAAGCCATTGGTGTAACTTGTTGCTGATTAGGTGAGTTAACTGGGCCTTTTAGTATAGGCCGACCTGTGGAACAGTTTTTCAAAGTCAGTCTTAAAAGTATTTAATACATTACACACCCATCGGCTTATTAGAAGAAACATTCGAGCTGTTTCCAGACCATTTCATTTGCTGTGAGTTAGTACGCAGCTGTTGCGACTGATGACCTAGAATCTGCGGTGAAATTTGTGTAGGACTGGCATGCAATTGAAGCAGTTGCTGCTGATTAACATGATTGCCACCGAGTATCATCCGTGGATGTGGATTCGGTTGAACAGCTTGCTGCTGAAAATTTCCGAAGTTCGTTTGGCCCTGCTTATTTTGATTTTGAACTGGAGTCTGTAATTGATGGCAAACAACCCCGCCTTGTGTCACTGAGGAATCTTTTTCGGCAGTCATTTTTCTTAAAACTGATGTGGGTGTAAATGCCAGTGGTGTTGGAGAATTGCTATGACGAGTTTGTTGTTGAACACCCTGAACTGTTTGGTTGCCAGTTGACGCAACTTGATTCACTAACATATCTGGGAATGGAATTGGGAATTATTACAATTAAATTGAAAACACAAACGACAAACCTTCGTAGCTTTGAGTACGTTGAACGGGCGTTCTTGCATTCGAATGTCTCTGATCTGGTTGTTGTGCAGTTGATGATAAAATTGGATGATGTAATAACGGCGGCGGCGGCTGATTCGTATCGTTTAGTATTTGATGATGAGGCATTTGCTGTATAGGATTACGGCCCATGCACGACAATGACATCGCATTACGCTCACTAAGCACTGTTGCAATAACATCCTTACAAAGTACATTTACATTTGGATTCTGCAACTCTTGTTCCAAACTACCGACAGTAATTCTTCCCCGTGCCAACACTATGAATTACAATAAAAATGTACATTTTAGTAAGGATCTTTAAGATTATTAAAGTTAGGCGTTATCAAAATCAAACAGAAAACGTTCGGGGACTGTGCCACAACACTTTCGACAACGGTGCTGTCAGCACACTGTTGTTTGTTGCCTTTCACTTTAACATAAACGCCATACTTATGGAGGGTCAAGGTTTAATAAAATGGTCACGCTTACATTGACGTAGGAATTGAACGTCGATATGCTTTTGTTCTTGCCGCGATAAAATGTTAGGTAACATTGCCGGATCAGGAAGATTCTGTGCTTGATTAAATAGCATTGCATTCTGCATTGTAGGATGTGGATAGGGCGGTATTGGAATTTGTGTAGGTGTTGACTTTGAGACGACTTGTTTTTGCTGATGTGGATGCTGTTGTTGATGAACTAGTTGACGTTGATGCTGCTGTTGCTGCTGCTGTTGGCTGTGTAGCATTTCATTGTGTTGTTGCTGTTGTTGTTGCAATAACTTTTTGATTTCATCTTCCTTCAAATTGTCATAGACTACATTGGGCGGTTGCACAGCGCCATGTTGCAATAAATTTGTTGGCTGCTGCTGTTGTTGCATCATTAGATTTGCATTTTTAATACCAAAAGAAGAATGTGCCGAAACGCCAGGATGAACTTCTATCATATTCGAAGGGGTCGGCATAGTTGGTTGCATTGGATTATTATTAGTCTGGGTCTGTTGTGAGCCCAACTGCTCAAGCAGCTTGCGGAATGCATCTGTATCTTGCGTTGGCATTTGCATTGAGAGACTCGTTTGATATTTCTGCGGATTGCTTGGCGTTGGCAATTCATTATTGTGAATTTCATTGACATTGATTTTCTGCTCATCTTTTTTAATCTCCGATTTCACGTTGCGCTGCTGCATTGTATCAGAATTATCCAGATGACGCATTCTTGCTTCGAGTTCCTCCACGCTTGGCATGACTGTGTGAAAAAGCAGAAACAGATTTAAAATAAAGTTTGGTCAAATATAAACTGATTTAATTACTTACATTGCGGCGTAGTATTGACCACCATTGCTTTTGGTGGCAACTTCCCCCTTTGCAGAAACTCCATTAGCGAGATGTTTTGCGAGCCATGTTTATCTAAATAGCAAGCAATTAAATTAAAAACAAAGTATAAATTGAAAGAACTCAGAATGACAGATTGTGATATATGAAGAGCGAATGAATGAAGAGCATATCCATACAGAAACGAGGAACATAGTACTTTTGTACTTATGCTGTATTTGTGAAGTCCATAGCTTTTGTAGACAAACCGCCACCCATAGAAGACTTGCAACAAACACTTCTACTAAGCATGTCGTCAATTCTAGTTCTGCCTCGCTCAGAATTTTTTAGGAAAAAGTTCCATAGCTGAACGTGCAGCCAGAGAAACAGACAGGTTAAGATGCATCTACCTTTTGCACACAAAATCTTTATAAAATAAGTTTTAGGAACACTTAAACTGCAAGGCATACCACCAAGCAGCACATTCAATAAGCAGATTCAACACAACGGATCTGAACACGAACCATGAAGGTTGCAACAATTCCAAGATGCTCTATGAGAGAATGGTAATGTTAAGTACCTGCAGCAGTATCCTGACGTGGCTCAAGTTTCTCGTCCAACTGTTTTTGCGCATCTTTGTTGGCAAACCAACGACTAAACCGTGAACCACCCGTTATTTCTTGGTTGCTCGCATTGGCGGCAGTATGCTATTTCAAATAAAACAATTTCGACAGTTATATTTAAAGTATAAGCACAAAATACTTTACTCAATCCATCACTTACCATTAAAGAAGGGTCCAATGAGTCTGCGAAAAAAGCATCCAAAATCAAATCGGCATTCGAAGTTTCTGCTGTTTTTGATATGCCACTTTTACCCTTTTTCAACCTCTCTTCCTCTTCATCAGACAATCCGGCAGCACTTACTATTTCATTAATTTCCTCGATTTTCCTTATCTTTGTGTCATCACAATCAGATTCATATTCACTTCCTGTTCCTGTAGGATCAAATGGTGACGTCTTTGCCCGGTTGTCAAGATCATCCTCTAAGCGCATCCACTCCCCCATTGACAATACCCTTTCATCTTTCGATTCGACAATACTGCTACTGTGCGAAGAAGAACTGTCGCACATTTTTTGTGGTTTAGAAGAATCACTACTTTCAGACCCTTCCGCGTCAAAGAAGCCGTGCAATTCAATGGTTTCATGTTGTGATGTCGGGCCTCCGCTGAACCATTCCGGTTCTTCTTTGCGCATATTGTAGTGTTGATGACGGTTACGACCGCCGTAACGATCATTACCGGTTAAAGACTCCTTAACATTTGCTCGACGGATTGAGTATTGGTTTCTTTTACTCTCGTACGGCTGATATCCATCATTGTTCGAAGAAGCACCCCCACCACTACGACTTTCAAAGGACTGTTGTCGCTCGTTGTACGACTCGCCGCCAGGCCCACGACGTTCATTTGAACGATCGGACGCAAAGCGACCTACTCGGCTATTACGTGTATTTCCGCCCGTACGTAAGCCATGTGTGTTTTGGGGGCCTGTATCTTTATCATTGTTGCTTTCGGCGGATTCCTTCTGGTCCGGATTGCGATAATCCCAGCCGACATCACGTGGCAGCAAACGACCGCTACCAATTCGCCGTTCATTAACATTTGTATTGCTGTGACGCGAACCAAGCTGATGTGTGGGTGAGGAACTCGATCGTCTTGAATGCTCTTGTTCGCTATGATGACGATCTCCATGCTGCAGTTGTTGTTCACTTGCATTCTTACGATGTGGTGAATGGAAGGCATCGGCCGGTTGACGATTATAAGTTTTCGAATCCTTCAAAAGTCGATGCGAATTGTTGCCACGTCCATCGCGCGCCTCATATGTGTTGTTGTAATCTTTAAGTTCGTTTGGAGTATTTGCTATTTGTTGTTGTTCGTTAGCGTTCGTGTTCGCTGGTAGTGCGGCAAAACGTCGTTTTGCAAATGCGGGCATTAAATGTGCTGATGATATACTACGATGATCAATGTACGGCGCCTGCTGCTGTTGTTGTATCGAGCCACTATAGTTCTGTGCAACAGACGTTGAAGATGAAGATGTCTGCTGATCACAGCTGTTACTCCCACTGCTGACGCCTTGCTCATTATCACCTTTCATGCGCCTATAGTAATTTGTTGCACGCTCTCTATTTCGCAAGGTGCGTGAACTAATGGCTTGACTATTACTGTTGACGCCGCTGCCACCGCCGCCACCTCCACTACTTTCATAGTTTGTTGCATCGTTTAAGTTACCAGAGCTATTACTATTGTTATTATTGAGCGCGACTTGCAGCTGTTGCTGACTTGTCGGATTCTTTTTCCAAAAACCAAGATATGACACATTGTATCGGGTAAAACATTTTGGTTTTTCACACGACGCAAAACGTAACGCCAAAAGTTCCGAACGTGTATAACGTTGACAGCTTTCAGGCTGCTCACTAGCATCGGCGAAACTTGGCGAACGGCTCATTGCAGGATCACGCTAAACAAATGAAAAATAACCAGAATAATTATTAACATTGCTGTATATACATATTGCATTAAGTAATGGCGTATGGATGCATTGCTCCACTGAACATATACGACAGGTTAACTTTCAAATGAAACTGTGGCCAAGTTTGAATACTAAAATGTTTATATGTGTTGTATACACCTATGTGACAAAGCAGTACATAATATTAAGTACTTGAAAGTTTAGTTTAAATATTATATTTATAAATCGATTGATTATTTATTATAAGTTCATTAATTTAAATAGAGAAATTCGTGGCAACAAATGATCTTAAAATAGAAACTTTTTGCAAATTTTAATTTTGTACTCTTTTCATCCCCTCCTTCTTCTAAATAAACAAATATTAAACAACTTGCACCAATTAAACATAAACCGTCGATTGGTGTGATTCTTTTGTTTAATATATAAATTCAACAATATGCTAAATCGAATTTGCAAATATAAGAAAAAAAAAATTTAAGCACCAATATTGTTGTAAAAGTATTTAAAACTCTATTAAAATTGGTATAGTTTCTTGTTTTTAAGTAATTGGTTTAGTATATTCGTTTACATTCATAATTTTCACACATTGCCAATAAACCACAAAAAAATGTGAAAAAAAAGTGGCGAAAATTTTCTCGAAATTAAGATATTGGTCACAAACCGTCTATGACACGTCTTCTAATATTTGCTGGCTACCAAATGGTCTCCAATTCTCTTTTTTTTAGGCGCGTCTGCCTGACGGCCAAAATAACTTTAATAACTGTTTATTTAATTGGTTAATGTTATTTAAAGACACAAAACTTGCTAAAATTATTTATCATTTTCCACCACCACTAACCAACTGGCCAACGACTTTAAGCGAATGGCGGATAGTGATGAGCAATTTTTCGACAACGGGAATTTTTCACAGTGATTTGCAATATTTGCGACAATCTGTGATTGAGCAGCTCGCTAAATTGTGATTGGTAATTGCAAACTTTCGGCATACTAAATTATAATTTTTTAATGTCTTCAATAAATACAATTAAATATACAAAAAAACATAAGAAACTTTTATTGAAATACAAACGGAATCCGTTTGGTGATTTGGGAGAGAAACGCAAACGAGCCAATTTTGCACAAAAGAGTCGCCTTTGGCGCATGTGCGCCTCCGACCCATTTTGGCCCATTGGACTAGCTCGAAACGGAAGAACGGGTGAAATGTTCAGCGAGTGCAAGGTGACATGCAGCAAGTCAATAATGCGCCCGCCGCTTCAAAACAGAGTCATCCGTATCTATGGAAGAGTATGCTAATTCACTAGCCCTTTCGCCTCTCACGAGGCAGAGTAGTCAAATCACCAAACATCTAGCATTCGGCATTGTCTCACGAATGTTCGTAGCTTTTTCCGATCTTTTTAAATGCCATAATTTTTATTCAGGTTTTTTTCCCCTTGTTTTGTCTTTTCACAACATTAATTTTTACTTTTGATCTTATCAATTCCGTAAAGTGGTAAAGTGTTAACTAATGACAGCCCGACAAGAAACCAACGACTTGGATCGAATGGCAGATAGTGATGAGCAATTTCATTGAAAACGGTAAATTTTTCACAGTGATTTGCAATACCTGCGACACGAATATCGATACTCGGCGTAGCGATATCTAACGATATTATTATACTGAAATATCGAAAAATTAAGAAAATTTTTGGTTTTTAAAATCCATTGGTCTAATTCGTCAATCTAAATTTTTAGCATTTAAGGAGGCTCACCTGTCAGAAACGATGTTTCCAACTCTGCTAAGCATCCTCTCGTACTTCGTGGAGCATGCGGGAAATCTTAAGTTGAGTAAAGCATAGTCGTTTGTTTCTTCTATTTCATTTGCGTGGCTTTGATATATATTTAAAATTATATTGTAATAACAATTTAATACAAATTAAGAAGTTCTGAATTCGAACCTTTCAATGATCTGGGACATGACTCTACCGATATATCATTTCCTAATAAACAATATCGACATTTTCACAATAGTCAAAATATCGACATTATCTAACTGGTATTGATATTATTGCATTTCTAGCTCGTTAAACTGATTATTTTCATTCAAATAACGATTTAATTAAATCGAAATTTGTCTTTCGATTAGTTAATCGATAAGCCCAACACTAAGTAAAACAAGCTCACGAATTATTTAATCGGTAAATACATTATCTGGCAACATTGGTGATTAGAAATCAAAGTTACTGAAAGACAAGGGCGTAGTAAGGGAGCTCTGGTTGGGGCCATGGCAACTACAACTCGCCACCTCCTTTAAAACAAATTCGGTCTCATTTATGCAAAAAGTGGTCTGATGTACGCAATTAGGCGCTTCTGGGTATCCTTATCTGACGATCTGACTATGCCCATTCAGAAATAACCGCTCCTTTTAAAAGACCAAACTGACGAAAACAATTTTTTACAGTGAAGCACCCCTTTCACTACGTGTATATTTACACAATCTTTTCGGCGAACAAAAGTAGGTTTTGAAACTAACGAAGAATGTTATTTACTTGAAAATTTTAGATAGTCATCATAATGCAACAGAAAAAAACCACCTCAAGCTTTATTTCTTATGCTCTGGTTTTTTGTAGACTCTCTTCAAATATATTATATTAAGATTGATTTTCTTTGTTGTATAAAATCTTAAATTTTTTGGTGAAAAAGAGTCCGCTCGTTTTTGAATGCATTGAATGCCACATAGGCCTGTTCTCTGAAGCAAAAATAGGTGTTTTCAAAGGACAAAATGGCTTTTTTGTAGTTGTTTGTTTTTAACTATATTTTAATCTAGTCTTTTAAAATTTAGTCAAAATTCCTATTTTCAACATGCCTACACTCGTAATCGTCAGTCGAGCCTGGCTGAAAATTGTGGTATCCATTCTATTAAAGCTACACATACTGAGTCTACATATAGACTTTCATTTTTGTATGACTTCAGGTGTTCAAATGATAGCCTTTTTAAAAAGTGGGTGGTACTGGTGGGGCGGGAAGGAGTGGGTGTGGCACAAAACCGTTCAAACTGCATATGTTGCCGAGCAGCACGAGTCTATCCTCCAAATCTCAATGGTCTATCTCCGAGTCTCTAAATTACGAGAACCATTGGTGAAACCGGACGGACATCGCTTAAACAATTCCTCTTGTCGTCCTGATCAAGGGGTTCCCCTCGCCCACTTCTATGCGTTACATATATTTCGGCCAAACAAACACTATGTATATACCCTGGTTCACAGTGTGTACAGGGCATAAAGAGAGAGCGTGTGGGTCTCTAGTATGTAAACTACCAATTACTTTATTCTAATTAGTCAATTGGTCACAATCCATTCGGGATTGTGGCACTTGAATTGGTCCTTCAGGGGTCCGATTTTTGGCTTTAATTATGGAATGAGTGCTATGACGGATTGGCTTTGTGCTCAGTAGCATTGCGAGGAGCACACAAAAAAGACATTTTCATTAAGTGTATTTTTTTATTTAGTGAGTTCTAAACTGATTTGATTTTTTCGTATATAAGATTTAAAAATTTCTACTTTCTTTTAAAGAACGCAATGCAATTATACTGCACTACATTTTACGATCTTCTATCTCGTCGGCTTACAGAGAAATATTATTTCTAAGTTTTTCTCTATATGGGCGATGCAATGCCTTTATGTTTCATTCTTCTTGGTTTTATGGTTCCAGAAATAAGAGTTTTACATTTTTATTGTATGTGGACGTTGCCACGCCCATTTTGCTATTCTATCTTGTTGGGATTCGAGTTGGCTTTATACACTCCAAATTTTATGTTTCTATCTCAGAAGACAACCGAGAAAACACGACTTTTGTAATTTTTTTGCCCTTACCCCTAAACTAAGTCCCAGAGGGGAGAAACCAAATAAACTTGACTAGCAGAAACATCATTGGAGTTTCGGTTCTCCAAATTAAAGTTTTCAAGATCGATGCGTTCGCACAGACAGGCGGACGGACGGACGTGGCTAAATCGACTTGTCTTTCGATACTGATCAAGAATATATATACTTTATAGGGTCTCCCACGCCTCCTCTTAGATGTTACATACATTTTCGACGTCAGAAAGGGAGCTATTTTCGGCTATGCTAACTTATTTCTTATTGGAAAATCTTTTTTTATCGTTAACGGTCGTTTAACTGCAATTGCAATTCATATTTATCTACACAACTGCTTGGGTGTGTTCATAAATGCATATTGGCTGCGCAGAAGATGCTCTGCTTTCTGTTGTACTGCAACGTAATTCCCAAAGCAACATTTTACATAAATTGAGTTGGCAAACAACATCTCAAATAAATCTTATGCCCACTTTTTAGTCCATTAATTTACATTATTATATTATGACAGTGAGTGAGAAGGGATGGGGGATCACTGAGGCATTGCGTAACTCTCGATAGTTCCAAGTTGTTGAAACCCTTTTTTATCTTTTAAGTCTATAATTTCTCCGTGTTAACAAGAATTCCCATTGCTTCTCTGTTGGATTTCTTCTTAATTTAAAGCCGTGAAGTATGACCGAATAAGCCAGTTCCATAAACTACTATTTGAGGACTTTGGCACTAACTTCGAAGAACAACTATCTTTTATTTGGACTTTTTTTCGATTTATTTTAAAATTGAAATTGATAACCGTTAACTTTTTGGAATACGACTTGGTTTGGCGACCTGAAGAGTACACGAAACCACCGAAAAGTATGCAACAAAATTTTCCAACACGTGCGAAAGCTTAGCTGTAATTGCCGTTTGTGTTGAGTGTTGCTATGTAACATAGGAGTATTGAGCACTGTAACTCGCGACTGCTGGTCCTGGGCCGACAACGGCGTTTGCGCGTTACGGTTTTTGGCCAAAACCGTAAAAATAACGGCTCGAATACGAAACATCAAACGACTGGCACAGCATAAAGATGACAACGTCGGTCGCGTGTGCATCGTCAATTCGATATTTGCCAATAAAGTTTTTTTTGTAAAAGTCTAGACTTAAGTTGTTGGAAACTCACTGAAAACTACTTGTGTGTGTGCCAAGAGTGCGATGCCAATATGACATCAACAATACTTCCATGGACACTGTAATCAAATAAAACAAACTACCGACCGTCTAACAAGCTGAGCTTTGCGAGTGAGACTTCGCTGCGTCTTGTAATGGCGAGAAAATAAAAAACAACAACAAAAAGACCGTTAAGTGCCCCGTGTCAATGTGTCACGCAATGTGCAACCAAATCAATCAAATTCAAATGAGAATCAATGCAATCCCGATTTAAACAACAACAACGACAAAACGCTAAATGAAACGTCTTTTTGCAAATATTCTTACTCACGAGAACTTAATTATCTTAATAACTTACTTACATATGTATGGGTATGTTCCATGTATGTATGATTCTGCATTAGTTTCTAGTCTTGCCTTTCGTTGCTCCCTTTCTTTCTTATATCAGATGTTGCCTAAAACTGTCAGTGCAAAACGTGCAGAACGAAGATGTTCGTCTCTTCTCGCTCCCGCCCTCTCTCTCTTTCCGTTACACTGTCTGATTATTACAGACGCCGTTATGTCGCCTATGGTACATCATTGTTGTTTGGCTTTGCCACACAACTCACCTCTCGTTTTCTGTTGTATTCCGTTTGATGCTATGCTCTTTGTTCTCTGATCAGGGACGGTTTGGTGAAAGGGACCTTTTGGACGACATGCCATTAACGAAACTAACAAGATCACGCCTGTAAGAGAAGAAGAAGAAGAAAGAACCCCAAATCCGAAAGGTGTGCTTAAAACTGCTTTTATACTATTTTGTATAAATGAAATAAACTGCAAAAAGAGGGGAAAGTAGAAATTACCAAAGAAACCACCCAACAACAACAACAACTGCTATTAATCCCATTACAATGCCCCTCGCAGCAACAAACATCATTAATTCTCGCATTTGTACATTGTTGTTGCTGTTGTTGCTGTTGTTGTCTTGTCTCTCTGCGCCTTTCTTCCATTTCGACATTTTGCTCTCTCTACTATTGACACAACCTACCCCCTCGCCCGCGCCCTGTAGCTGGGTCAGTACTTTTAAGCTGTATTTGGTAAAATATGAGATGCCGCTGCCGGTCGCTCGCTTCTGCCAAAAGTCCGAGTGACATCGCACAATAACTAAAGGCAAAAAAACCAAAACAGCAACAAAATCGCTTTTGAGTTCTCACCATGCGGTTCGACGCCAATCTCGCAAACACAGTTCAACATGCGAGACAAACAGACAGAGGGACAGACAGGCAAACAGACGGACAGACAACCCAGCAAGCGAAAAGACAGAGTAGTAAATATTTGCAAACACTTACACACACTCACACACACTCACACACACACACACACACACACACACATAGAGATACACTTACACAACCAAATGACAACAGTGAAGAAAAAAACTTAAAACTCTTACAACAACAACAACACAAATAAGTTGGGGCTCGTTCAAGTTACTATTGCAAAATGTGCGGCCCAGTCCCCTTCAGCCCTCAGCCATTTCAACCAACTTTCAAACAATCTCACACACACACACACACACACACACACACACACGCGCAAACACACATAGCAGACGCGGCGTCACAATCGTTTGCAGCTTTTGTCTTTTGTTCTTTCTTTTTGCTTATTCGCTCAGTCGAACATATAACAGTACATTGTTCTAGGTGTGTGTGTGTGTGTGTGCGCCAGTTTTTGCTTTTGGCAATAATCAGGCATAAGTTTGTCGCTTGCTTCTTTATTTGTGTAATAGTGTGTGTGCTTGTCTGTGTTTCTGTCTGCCTGCATGTCTAGAACGCTTGTAGTCTTCTTCAATGCCACCCGCCCCTCCTTTAACACACATTCAAACACACAGTCACATTCGGTCGGTCGGTCACTCTTCAGCAAAGCCAGAACACACTAGAACTCCCCACAAGCAGCAGCAATGCCATCTTTTTCCTTTTTTACATATCGCTCATTCTCAACGTGCTGTGATCAAGTCGTTGCTTTCATTGGTCAAATGTATTGTACATACGTATATGCGGCATAGTTCCTCGAAAGCTTCGTAAGATTATTGATGGATATTGCTGGTAGCCATGAGCAAATTAAACAAATTTAATTTAAACATATGTAAACTTCTCGATTTGTGGATTCTTTTGGAAAACTAACGCGCGTTCAAACTGTATTCATGAATTAGCCCGTCAAGAGGTTGATGTTGCGAGAAAAAATGCCGTTCCCATGTGAAAAAAGCTAGAATTTCATGGCAAAAAGACAGCCTGAAAGTGTGTAAGCAAGAAGAATGATGTAATAAAATCAATGCCCAAAAGTATGCAATCGTTTTTGATTCTTTAATATTATATGAAATTAGTGTAAAAAGCTTGGTATGCAAAATTATGACAATAAATTGAAGGCTGCAAAAATATATACAAAATAATAGAGCTTTAATAACAATCTACTAAAAAAACAACAAACAACAAACAACCAAACCAAACGTGCCATAAACGAACAGTGTAACAAAGCAAACAATAAAGCGAAATAAATCCTGTTATGAAATGTTCAAAAGCAACAACGAATATTTTGTGCTGTGGCAGTTTTTTTATAGCGGCTGCAGGTACGCTCTCACTTGCGGCGCTCTCTCTTGCTGCTTTGCACTACGCGCATATATATAACGGTTATCGTTTGAGCATAACAAACGCCGCCTTGACTACGTCGACCGCGACAGCCACGCACGACAGTGACTCAGTATTTGAGCAACAAAACTACAGCAATAGAAACAGAACCGATCGCGAAAATGCCAACACTGCAACAACTACAGACACTGCTAATAATATTAGTACTACTTACAATAATAATGAAAGGGACAACAACATCAGCAAGGACTGTGCAAGTGCGTCTGCTGGCATTTGGGAAAGTTTTTACCTCATCATCGTTGAGCTAACAGTATGCATGTTGGCGCTTATTTGCCTCGAAGTGCTCGCATTGCTCATACAACGCGTGGAGCTTCTACTGAGGAAACCGTCGTATTGGTCGACAACCACACCTACCACAAAGAAAAAGACATGTGATGCTCCGCTAAAGACAATATGTTGCAACAACAGCAACACTGCGACAAGCATGTTGCAACAACAAGAAAGACTGGCGGTGCGTTCTTTTCAAACAGTATTTAAGTACCCAGTGCTGGCGGCCGTAAAAATAACGCCGGACAATAACAGTACGCGCACACCACGCACGCCGGCCACTTCGCCGAAGTACCAGTACTACTTTCTACTGTTGCTCACGCAGCGCCAGCAACAACAGCAGCAGCAGCGAGGAGAGCCGTTCCCGCTGCAGCGCAGCAACAGCCACAGCCGTGCACAGACGGGCAGCAGCAGCGGCGGCGGCACCCGGTGCTTCTACAACTGCCCGTGCTACTGCTGTGTGAACGGCTGCTGCGTCTTGAAGAGCAACTTGTGCTGCTGTTGCTGCTGCATAAGCACAGCATGCGCAACGACGGTGCCGGCGTCGACGACGGCTGCAGCGCATCAGCGGCGCTGCACTGAAATGCTGCGACATTTGACGGGCAAGCTGTACGAGTTGGTGCGCCATGCGTGCCAGCAGCTGAAGCAAGTGCTGTGCCTGGCCTGGCGACGCCGCAGCCAGCAGCAACAGCTTGCGACTCTAGCGGCGACGCAGGCAAGTGCGGCGAACGTGAGCAGCGGGGGCGGCGGTGGTGGCGACACGAAAAAGCCGCAGTATGGACACATGAGCTATGACATTGCAAACGATCAGCAGCTGAAGACGAATAACCTGTGCAAGATTTTTTGCAACAATCGCAAGAGGCAGCGCAGACGTCGACGCCGGCGACGACGCCGCCGTCGCACGCACAACTGCAGCAGCATCGGCAATGGCAGCGGCAGCAGTGCGGCGAGCAGCGGCAACAAGCAGCTCCAGCAGCCGCCGTCTTCGTCCCCGTCGCACAGCTGCCACAAGCGTCGTCGCCGCTTGAGACTCGAACGAGCCGCTGCTTCCGCTGCGCTTGTTTCGTTCAAAGCGTTCAAAGCAATCATTACAGCAACGCTCTCGCTGACCAATGAGCCGGCGGTCAGCACACTGAGAGCAACTTATAGCACACCGAGACATGCTGCCTTTAAGGAAACACCTTCAAATACCTCCTCCTCCTCTTCCTGCTCCCCCAACGGCAGCGCCATCGCCGTCGCATGCAACAATATACGCTTCATAAAGGCAAAGCGTGTCACGCGTACGAATCTCGTTTGGCTGCTGATCGGTCTCGTTTGGTTCGAGGCGCCAAAGCTAATAAACTGCAGCGCCATTGGGAACAGTTGGCAGGAGCCCCAGCCGTTGCAGCAGCAACTCAGTTTTCGCCCCTACGAAGCCACAACAACAAACTCGGAGCCAGTCACGCCGCCACTCGACAGCAATATCGCCGCTACATTGCACCTGTTGGGCGCTCAAGCCAACGATGACGATGACGTCGACGTCGACGCCGACACCGTCGAGGACATTAGATTGGCTGATCTCTGTGAAACCGATCAGAATGGCATTATAGTGCTACAGAACTGTCGTCTTTCAACGTCGACTCCGACTGCGACACGCGTGCAGGCCGTGGGCCGCGCAGCTGTTGCACAAATGGTGGAGGCAGCTCGTATGCCCAGAAGTGTCAGTGGCGGCACGACGCGGCGGCACCTGAAGGGACCCATTGAGGTGACACACGACACACGCGGCTGTAGTCTTTGTCAGCTTGCTGAGCTCGGGTTCACTTTCCCGCACGAAGGTATGTACGCACATTACTTCCCACTCTATTCCAATAAAGGCTGCAAGTCGAACGGCGGGGAATTCTACTCTGGTCCGGTTCTGAATTGCAGCCTTGACTTTTAGCTTTCACATACTAAAGCGTAATAAAATTGAAACGAACAACAGTTCGAACCCAATCTGGACTCGGTGGTCTAAGCAAATGAGGTTCAAGCCTTTGCCCAATCAGCACTTGTTTGAATTGCGCTTCTTTCCACACAAGACATAATACATTTCACATCTACATTTACATAGATAACAAACAACACACAGACAACAACAACAACAACAAAAACTACAACAACATCCACAACAATAACAAGAACAACAACAACAACTACAACAACATGAACAACAATCACATCGCTTTAAGTGACCGTGTTCGCTTGGAATCGATTAAACGTCAAATCCTCACAAAACTGGGTCTGACGGCCAAGCCAAATGTCTCGCATCCGCTGCCCAAGCAATTCATTTGGGATACCCTGTACCGCGCCGACGGCGGGCTAGGTGGGCTAGGAGGACTTGGTGGTATCGGGATTAGTATCGGTGATGCCTTTGGTCAGGTTGAAGATGACGACAACTTTGGCGAGTGGCGAAGGACACGGTGGCGCGTGCTCTCCGCCGCATCGGCGACGCCCAAGCTTTATAGCTTTGATGATAATATTTCGGCGAAGCGTTTCCAAAAGATCAAAAAGTTTAGCAAAATCAACAACTTCAAGACACAAATCAATCCATATGATGAGTATTCAAACAACTACACAACAACAACAAGTACACTACCGAATAATGATGATCAACAACAACAACAACAACAACAACAGTACAAACTATATAGCAATAACAAAAACCACTTGTCAGCAAAGCAGAGGAGCAACAACAATAAACATGACAGCAGCAAAAATAAAATAAACAACAACAACAAATCGAAATCGTATAGCAAATCAACATATCTGTTAGATATAAATCGTAGTAGAGATAGTAGCGGCAGCGGCAGCGGCAGCAGCAGCAGCACCGACACCAACTTAGCCAACAGACGGCAGAAAGATTACCTTTATTTTAACGATTACAGTTTACTTATCGACGACGTTAGCAACAATAACAACAACAACTTTGCCAAACTAAATAATCACCAACACGAACATGAACACCATCATCATCTTCACTATCCGGCATTGCAGGAACCTTCGTTTGATGAACACATCCAGCTACCTTCTCACGCACGCAAGGAATTTCAATCTCAAGCAGAAAAATTCGAAGGCGAAGAATATTTTGGCAACACTCAGGAAATAATTACATTTGCTGAAAAAGGTGAGTGTCGTACAATCACGAAAATTTATCCGTTCCAACACTTACGTCTCATAATTTTATTGTACATCAAAACAGAAAGATCCCTCAATTAGGCGACTTAATTCATTCCGTTTTTAGAGTAGAGATAGTGGCACCTCTTTAATTTGAATTAATCGTTGCCTTCGGTTGAAGTGCAAAAACCCCTTTGACGCATGACTCTATAAGTTGAAATTATATGCTGGAAAACTCCTCTCGCAGTCCTCGAAAGTTTTGAGGCTCGTTATCTCGACATTACCTTTTCATTGAAGTTACTGGAAGGAAGTTCCATTGCCCGTACCAGTACCTCAGTTCGACCCATTGACACGTTGTAGTCAGTTGCCTTTCCAAACCGAAGCTTATAAAATTGGTCAAAGAAGAAATGGATTTTCTGCTACTAAGATTGGTTTTTTTTGTCAATTTTGGTATAACGCCGCAGCAGCAGAAGTCGTTGGGAATATCCAGAGGTGGTATGTTAGTATCGGGCACCTGTCTATTATTCTGTCCAATTAAAGAACCGCAGGTGAGCCAAGGCTGAGTAGTGATGGTGGTAGTGGTGGTTGAGTGGTCCACTCAATACACAATTCATTCATACAATTGCAACAACAGCTAAACACAACGCAACTTGAGCAGACATACGTAAATAATAACGAAGCCTGTCGTAAATCTCATATACATATGCACCGTTCCCTTGTCCCTTGTCCCTTGCGCTCAAGCAGACATGTCAGACTCAAACGGGCAGACAGATAGAAGAAGACATCGTCTAGCAGCCCCCAACTACAATGTCTGCTAGGCTGTCTGCTAAGGTAGGTTTGTTGTTATTGTTGCTGTTGTTGTTGTTGTTGTTGTTGTTATTGTTGTTGTAAGTCAGTCAGTCAGTCCACTTAACTACGATGAGGTGAAGCTCAGCCACGTTGACATGTTCTTCGTTCGTTCATTCGTTCGTTCGACTAACGAGTGGTTACGCTATGGGGGGCTGAGCTGTGTATAGCGTTAGGGGGTTTGGCAAGTGGGCACCCCCGGCGTCACACGGTTTGCTTTCACGTCCTGTATAGACGGGCACGCTCGACGCGAGGCACAGTATATGCGTTTGGGGTTTGGGGTTTGGGGTTTGGTTAAGTATGCTGCTTTACCCTCCCCCAGACTCCCACCATGTGCTGTTGTCCATGTGTCCATTAACTAGGTATCTGGTCTAGCCTCGTCTCGTTTACTCTAGTCTAGTCGAAATGAAAATAGACTCAACGCGTATGTTCTTCAATTAATGCATAAAAAAGTGCAACAACAATAGCAGCAACAATTCATCAATCATACAAACAGCATTTGTTAGTGCGAAACTTTGCTTCGAAAAGGCGCTTAAACACTTCTACCAACAACAAACCACCCAACCAACATCATCATCGTCATCAGACGTACCGTGCCGTGCCTTTCATTGCGCACACACTGTAGGGTGTCTGCTTATCTGCCTGCCTGCCTGCCTCCCTGCCCGTGGAGTGCTGTTGTCTGAGTACCTGGCAGGGCTATCACGAACTGTTGACGAATGAAGTACTTTCACTATTGTTCAAAGGTGTGAAACAAGAGCAGCAGACAGTCTAAACAATTAATAATGCAAAAAGAGGAAAGTATAGAAAAAAGACAGACAGAAAGACGGAAAGTCACCTGACACCTTCTACCAATTTACTGAATAACGGTTTCTAGACGACATGCGTAAGTTTTTGTTAGGCTGCAAGACTTTGTGTGCATGTATATGCGACACGAAGGACATATGTATATACGAATGTACCACCAACTTGGACGATTTGCTTCACAGCGTTTGTCTGTATGAAGATGTACGTAGCGTTATGTTGCATACCAACCTCGAAGCACCTGGTTTTTGGCGCGCATATGCTAGACTAACATATGTTACAGGTTATGTAACATAGACGTACTTAATACTAAAACGGCCGAAAACCTTCTTCAAGAGTCGATTGTATGAGAGACGCCTATCTAATCCGATTTACCCATGTTAGTCTATCCGTGGCCACTAGTGATTATTCGCGACTAGATTTTCCCCTTTCTCAGGTACAGGTCGGCCCGATTTATTTATATATTGTACTTTGTTTAACTTTTTGCAGGAAGTATTTATCGGGAGCACCGCTTAGTTGAGTTTGCAACGAAGAATAAAGGTATACCCAATCAAAAATTGTACATTCATGGCGCAGAGATACACATACGAATCGATCGATTGCACGCCACAGCAGATAGAGTCGATGCTGTGGGGAGAGCAAAGCATGTCATCAGGCGCAGAAACCACAAGCAAGCAAGAACAAAACATAAACTTAAAATTTGGATATTTCAATTGGTTCAAAGCGAAAATTCCACGGAAAAGGTTTGTGTTTATTGAAAGATACTTTGGACAAGGCTGCAAGCTAAACCACGACGAACCTTCTACCATTTTGGTGACCAAATGTCATGTTGGGTTGAATCAGCCCCAAAAATTCAATGACTTCTTTCTTGAAAGCTCGCCCGAATCTGGCTTAGGTTTGGGCTTTTCTAGCGTTATTGGTCAGATCCAAAGAGATCGCAAGGAAAGGTTCGGTTTACAGCCTTGGTTTTTGAGTGATAGTTTTGTTTTCCGTGTTTAACTTCTTGTTTTTTGTTTCTTGTTTCGACAGGTGTTCGATCGCATGGCACGCTTTTGTGCGTCCTTTGATGTCGATGCCGAGCAACACTTAGGCTGGCAGAAACTCGATCTAACTGAGACGGTCCGCGCGTGGTACAATCAAGCACAGCAAGTGGAAAAGCTGCGTTTGCTAATCGATTGCTCGGGCTGTGGCAAGCAATATCGGCTGCACTTGTTTGACGAGCCACAATCGTCGTCGTTTGAGCAAATGAAAGCGAATCCGAATCCGAATCCGTATCCCAATCGACCGTTTTTGGTGCTGCACACAGAGACGAAGCGCTTGCGGCGTGTCAGGCGGCGTGCGATCGACTGCGGAGGCGCTTTGAGCGGCCAATGCTGCAAGGAGTCATTCTATGTCTCCTTTAAGGCACTCGGATGGGATGATTGGATCATCGCTCCGCGAGGCTATTTCGCGAACTATTGCCGCGGAGAGTGCACGGGCCCGTTCCGTACACCCGACACATTTCAAACATTCCATGCGCATTTTATCGAAGAATACCGCAAGATGGGCTTGCTGAACGGCATGAAGCCATGCTGTGCGCCAGTGAAATTCTCCAGCATGTCATTGATCTACTATGGAGACGATGGCATAATTAAACGGGACCTGCCCAAGATGGTTGTTGATGAATGCGGCTGCCCGTGATGCTCGCCACTGACGGCGCTCGGACGTGCTATAAGTGCCTCTCTCTCAAGCGATACACAAGCACCTAAATTATACATATGTATATGGCGACCATTATGTGTACTGTTTTGATATTAAGTTAAAATTTAAGCACTTGGTCCATAAACGAACCAATTAGTAGGTCAACATGTTATACCGGCGTGCATTACTAACATTTACGGCCCCATTCTGGTAACTCTATTTTGGAGGGCGATGATATCTGCTTTTCTCCAATAGCAAACAATTTGTAATTGCTTTCTGTATGGTGTATTCAATAACAACCTTTTTATGCCCTATAGATTTCTTAGATTTGGGGCGTGGCACAGCCTACCGTGTTTGCTGGGTATTATGTTGTCGAGTGTACTCGACTACACCGTCCTTGAAAATTTAACGGTACAGTTGAAACTAAACATTTCTATTCATTTATTAGAGTTGCCTGAATAGGTGGGTTAGTCTCGACTTATAAGCGATGAGCATTAGTAACAATGGCGCAACTTGACAAGCGTCAACAATTGATTAATTCATGGACGTTGCAATATTAGTGTGCCTACGATTTGCTGTATAAAAAAGGCATGAATTTTCATTCAGTGATGTCCGACTATATTGACAGCAAATAACTTTAAATTATTTATAATATTTTATATAGAAATATGTAAATTAACACAGCGCGAAAATCTTTTATACTTCAAGATACTGTATTTAAAGCATCGAATTCTAGTACCGATAAAAGGGTTCAATACCATCTGTTCTTGTTTTCCTTTTCTGGCATATTAAAGATTCATTCACTCAAAATGCTCATTTATACTCAGTACACAAAGTATCCTTAAGTTCGCCCTAGACATATGAGATACGCTAAGGACGCAATTCATTCTTACACCGAAGCTTTTTATGTAAAAATTTACTTGGGTTTTTTCTTGCTCAGTACTCTACCGCCTTATGTTGGATTTTTTTTTTTGTTGGTTAACCTCTCTGCAAGTCAAATTTTCATATTTTTAATTAAACTTATATAAACTTTTAACAGTATTAGCTTAACTTAAGTTTTTCATGACACTAGCTTCTAGCAATAATAACAATTCTTTAACAGAGAAGAACATACAAACGCAATTAAATTATTTCACACTTTTTTTTTTAATATTAAGATGCCTATGTTACTTTCGAATATACTACTACACATACGATACATTGACATTCGGACACAACGGCCAAACTTGCGTGCGCAATTATTGTATGTTTTGTGTGGCGCCATGTAACGTAGGCGTATTTGGCACAAAAACAAGAACAGAGACAAATTGAATTTTGCATCAAAATCCGTCCGAAGATGATTTGTACGCGAAAAATAATGAAAATCAAATAAATGTAGATATAAGATAAGAAGTAAGAGTACGGAACGCATACCTTCCTTCGGTTAGCTAGAGTGTTATCTATATGTATGATTTTTATGATATGCAAAATTGTTTTCAATATGTATATGAATGTGTGACAGACAAATTACAAAAGTGCCTAAATTCTAATCAACAATATAATGTTTAAAAATTCGATTAGCTAAAATAATATATTAAATATATACTTATATATAAAAATAACGTAAGTTAATCACATAACCGCAGGTTTAAACTTCTTTTCGTCAACTTTGTATGGCCACAACAAGTCATTGTTGGCAAATGAAACACGCTATGATATTATATACGTCTATGTGGGTTAATAGCATACGACACATACGTCAACTGTGCATACAAACCAAAAATTTGAAAGCATTTACACTCAACTGTCGTATGTGTGACGTGTGTCGCTAAGTACCATACACGTATTTAATGTTGTCTTGCACAAATTGACAACAATGCTTATACATACATAGTTATAGAGCATCTTGTTCACCTTAAAACCAGAATAAGAATCTAATATTAATAATTGTAATGTGCTAATCATAAATGCCGACAACATTATGTTGAAATAATTATTGCTGTTCTCGAGAATCGATCCTGTATCTGTGAAATTCTTTTTAATGAAACAGTTTCGAAAACTATTTCTTAGATTATTTGTTTTTCTTGTAATTTGGTATATAGCAAATACAGCGTGTGCCATAACATTCGTGCACATTTACTAATGAAAAATAAAATCAGTATTATATATGCCTATGTAACTTAGCGCTACGCAACCCATGCGGCAGTTCAATATACAAAATGTGTATTTAAATTTTGAAATGACGAACATATGGCACACCCTGTACTTTCATAAGTCAAGTGACTGTTATTATGAACTTTAGGTTATCAAATTAATGTCAATAGGTTTTATAGTTTTTAAAACCCGTTATTCACCTACAATAGTGATGCAGTTACTTATAATGTCTAGATACACTAGACAACAACAACATCAAAACAAAAACAACAAACAAAACCTTTAAAAATCTCTTATTAAAAAAATTTTCTGAAATCAAAAAATAAAATTCTATTAACTTACTTATGTTATGCAGCACTCAAATGTTACATACAGGAGTCTAGCATTCGAAGGAAGAAAACATCGGAAGTTGTTGGTCAGAAATTCAAAGATGGCATGGCAGATACACTGCAGCCAACAAAAAATTTTCATACACACATAACTAAAGGATAAGAGTTATACTTATACATTTTAATTACCTGAGGCTTATATAAAGAGAGGCGAAACCAGTTAGAACGCTATCTTCGACCTTGCCAATTTTCATTGTTCAGCCTTATTGGGTGCCAGAGATATGGAAATTATCGATGTTGGTTAAAAGTGGGCGGTGTCTCGCCCATTTTGTCATCAAAATAGCTTTAACGCCACCCTATGAACATTGGTGAAGTTTCAAATCTTACCTCTACAAACCTTACCTTACAAAATAAAACACTTTTTCATACAACGATCTCAATTTTGTTCACTTTTTTTCTTCTTTTCGTATTGGGGCTACCAGTTCCAGGATTTAAGGCATGGACAGTGAGGAGTGAGAAGTAGCAAATAATGTTCTGAAACGTCGGAGTTGTTACGATCATCATGATGGGAATTAATATCCTTAACTTGGCTGAGGTTCTGGGTAGCTCGATGTAAAACGAAAGCCTTACATGTATGAAGGTGTATGATACCTTGTGTTAGGCACGACCGAACCTTAGCGGGTCAGGAACCTGGAGCAGTTGCGGCCGTCGAGTCAAAATAAGCAGACTGTCAATCAAAAAGAGCCCGTGTAGAATTTTGATTATTTATTTAATACTTACACGACTTTTGATGATTTTATGTTTAAAATTGAGTTCAATCAACTCAGTTGTTGACAATTTGATTCATTCGGTCAAGATATGTATTGGATTTTTGAAGAAAGATTGACACTTTTCGTCGGCAGCGTTATGCTCAAACAAGTGTGTCATTGATAAAGAGATACCTGAGGGTTATCAGAGGTCAAAAGAGTCTCAAAGCAACGAAATAGATTTGAAAGTCAAATATTTGTGTTCTCATATCGCTATACTCGAAAGAGCGATCTTGACAAGAGGTGAGTTGTACACGGATTAATCTATATTAATCAAACGCTCTCAATCAAAGAGTTGAATAAACTTGGCCATGCCTAAGGAATTTTTGTTTTAGTTTCTGTCTTTTGTTGAAAGTGGGGTTTCATTCAAACCTAGTTGCAAGTGCCAAGTTGGTGACGCTTCTTATCCTTGAGCACAATTGGTGATGGGGACTTGATGGTCGGTTAGCTTTTTTTTGTTGTGACATGGTTTGTTCTTAGACTTGTGTAAGCGTCGAATAGTTTTAAAAAATAAGTCGTCGATAAAACGTTGCTTTTGAAACATTCTATTAGACAGACTGTCATTAATCATTGTAAACGTGCCGCCCTTCTGTATAAATTTGCGAGTCTTTCAAATTTTAAATAAGTGCAAATTATCAATTAAATCATTTATATATCAGAGATGTCGTTTTGCACGCGCACTAAAGCACAAAACACACAATTAATCAGAGCAGTTCAGACAGTTAGTGAGATCGTCACGACTGTGAATGCGCTTTGGCATTAAGTACGCTTATGTTGTGTAGCGCACACGGATCACATGCGTCAGAGGATTTGCATTGCTTATATGTGTTATATAATATATATTTGTCATGAATCCGCTACGTAACATGAGAATAGGTCACTCTCTACATTGTTATTATTGAGATAGAATATTTTCATTATTAAATTCACTACTTAAAGTAATATTTAAAACATCTTTTGCTGATAACATTTTTTAATAGACAGGCGAGAGAAACAACAGACAGACAAACAGACATACAGATTGAATGGACAAGTTGTAATACCGAAATCATAATAAAATCTCAATATTTTTTTTAAATCAATAAACTCAAATTGCTCAATTTACGTTCGCATTGTACACTCTAGCTCACATCATGCCCTCACTTCTTAACTAACCCTCAATTGTACTTTCCTTCGTTCGTTCTGACTCATGTGAGTAAATTTGTGTGTATGTCTGTACAACTTATACAGATACATTATTTTTGAAATCAAATTCTCAAAAAAACAGAAATCATTTTGTTGGTTGTGAACACCCCACGCTCAGTGTATGACTGCCGTATGTAGTCGTAGTGCAGTTGCGGCTTATAGGCGTATTTAACATTGCTTTTTAACTTTTTAGTTCGTCTAAGCATCAAAAAATGCTTTTTAATGAGGATACATACGACACTACAGTGTTCGTACTTGACCTTTGCGTGGGTCTGCTCCGCATGCTAGACTGCCGTATATGCTTTGTAACGCTGTGTAAAATAGGTGTTTTTAATTATTTATTTTTTTAAATCAATTGATTATCTTGTTTATTTCGTTCACTACAAGAGAAAAATCATTATAGCTATTTTGGGTTCAATCCATGGTCCGGCACAAATGTATATGACGTTTTGTGGCATCTCTCACGCCTTCTTTTATTCAAGCTGCAATAAATCTTCGAGCACAAACTGAGTACCGTGAACTTTGCATACTATACATGTAAATGTATTTATGTGTGTGCATATGTCACATATATGTATGTACGAATATATACAGAAAAAATGTATCTGTGTGGTAGGCTATAGAGCACCCCTCATCTGCGCGCGCCTATGTTGCCCTGAACTGTAATTTTTTCTGTCCGTGTCGAGTCTGGTCAATTTGACGGCTCTTATCGAGAGCCGAGGCGATTGTGTGCTCAGCTCTACACTTATCAACGCTCCTCAAATAAACTGCAATTTTGATGATGTTTGTGAAAAATACACAAATAAGCAATGTTTATAGGGAACAAGTGCGAGCAAAAACACCACAAGAAAGAAAAGTGCAAATCGGTAAAGATTTGTATCAGCGATAAAAACTTAATTGAAATGTAGCAAATAATCAGTGAATGGTGCAAACCTTGAACTGTACACGGATTAAGCCAATTTGTACTTTTTTCACTTTTTTGTTTACGATTAATTTACACATACAGAGAGACGGACAGACAAACGAAGCCACCAAGTTTCGATACACTATGTTCCTGGCAAAATGTTTCAGTATTTAATACTGCTATGTTACATGACGCCCACACAGCGTACATGACAGTCCAACATTTTAAGCAAAAGACCCATGCGAAGGGAAGATCAAGTTCGAAATTTGAATTTTAGGTCTTCGAACCCACGAAAGAAGTAAGAAGTAATGATCGGTCTTGAGGAAAGTATGATACTCTCCATAATCTTTTCGATGAAATTCGGATAGAACATATGTGTATTTCAACATACATAAGTCAATTAATTATCTAAAATCAAAGAAGTTTTAATCATCATTTCTCAAGATTCTACTATATCACGAATCGTCTTCTTTAACTAACTTTAATATTTAAGATTTCTAGATTTTGAATAAAACAGTTTTTTATGGTCCTTCTGTGGGGACCACAATTTTCTACACTAATCACTGCGTGAAAAAATCAATCAATGCAATGCAATAAATACACTGCCGAGCCTTGTTTTATATGACATACAACAACAACAACAAAAACAAAAACATAACATAACAAATTTCAACAACACACAATGAGTGAGTAACAGAGATAACAACAGAAACAAAGGCTGCACATTTCGAGATTATTTTCGGCAAATGCGACCTCCGCTGTGATAAGGAAACTGTATGAATATTAATGTTGCTCTTTTGCTCATTAATTGTTTTTTCTTTGTGGTGGTATTACAGAGGTAAATATGCATACGCATACAAGCACACGCGACAGCACAATGGATTAATGGCGGAAGCCGCCAACGATCAGAGAGAAAGAAAGCGTAAGGCTCAACTCGGCTCTGGTCGGTTCTCATCATTCTCTGTTTATTGTTGTTGCTGTCGCTGTCGCGGTCGGCGTTAATCCATTGTGCGTGCGTGCTCAACTCTGTGTGTGTGTGAGTACGTATGAAAGTGATCTGCGGCTGAGCTCGGAGCTCGGTATCAGAATTTCTATGCAAGGTGCTTATAAAATGTTGAATATACTACAATTATGATTTAATTTAAAGTCGAGCGTCGTCGAGATCAGTTTAGTTCGCGCGGCATTGTCGACAAGAACTTATAGAACCGTCGTTCACGTGAAGGAATTCAAATTTGGTTTTTTATATGAAAATTAATTTGTAAAGGAGCCCCAACCGTAACAGCAGAAAGCATACGGCGGACAAGAAGGTAGTCAAAGAAACGGAATACAAAAAAATCATTGCAAACAAAATTGAATAATTGAGTTGAACAACAATGCAATTAAAGTGCAAAGTGAATTTGTGTTATTTTTAAGTCGTTAATAAAAGATTTACAAAAGTATCTCTTCGATGTTGTTGTGTTGTATTCATAAAGTCAGCAACATATAATTAAGTGTTCGTTTCTAAATTCTCCGCAGAGTGTAATTGATTTGACCCAAGAATTATGGTGATGATGAGGAGGCGACGGACAACGAGTACTCCTTGTCAATCAAGACCTTTCTTGTTTGGCGTTCTCCTTTTCTTCTTTATTTCGAACTGTGTAAATGCTGGTAAGTAAACAAAAGATAAACTATTAGTTTAATTGGTAAAAAAAGCAAATAAATGTATCACTTTACTCCACTACCGTATATGCTCTTTAGTATTGCCTGGGTTCAATTTAAAAAAAATATTGCAGCTCCGAGCAATAACCTTATGAATATATATCGGATATCAATCATTCCAAACCATTTGGAAACTTCGCGAAAAATGTAATTTTTCAATAACATGTCAGATTTAAGAAAAAGGACAACATTTTACAAACATACACATTTTATTAGTATTGATTTAATTAATTTAAGCAAAGAATTTCAAAATCTTGTTGAATAATGCTCATTTCATTAAAACATTTTTGTTTCTTTATTTGTTTTGATACTTTGGAAATTCATTAAAATTCGACAGTCTTTTATCTAAAGTATATATGACAGTTAGGCAAAATGTTGAGCAGACAAAACAACACAAACAAAACCAAAAAATATAGATATTTATTTTAAAGTTTGGAGTGGTATATGTCCAAAGGCGGTACAAGACAACATACGGCAGTCCTTGAGATGTTGAGAAGTCCCTGAAAACAATTCATTGTCATTTATCGAAAATGTGTTTGTTTAGTTTTTTCTATTTTATTCAATTGTATCGCTAAAAAGGCGAATTGAATATACGAAATTTATACATTTTTAGAGTCACCAAGTTTTTTATAATTACCACAATATTAAAAAAAAGTCAATGACCGGTAATTCTTATATAGATTTTGTTTAATCAACAATAAAAAAAACTAAGTTGCAGTGAAGCAAACAAAAACTTTATTTGCATCACGATTCGCGCATAGTTTTGGCTCTAAAACCATCGTCTTTTTCAAGATTACCCCGGAGATACAACAAATTATAGTTTATAAAAACAGCATAGTTTTTGCCGTTAATTTTTTAAAAGTCAATATTTTCCCTGGCCATTATTTTGTCGACCTCAAACTGCCGAATAGAAAAATCAACCAAGCGAAGTTCGCAACCCAAATGGGTTTTTTAATAAACCAGTAAAAATTCCCATTATTTATTGCCGACGTTTGCTAGTTCAATTAACCCAAATAACGTTGTTTTCGAACACTGCGTTATCAAAGTTGATTGAACTGTAGAAGTGGTTTGCTATTTGAAGCAAAGCCTTACATACGCATGCCAGTTGAGCAGTGTAACACTGTGCAACATGGGAGTATTTAATGTTGCTTAACTAACTTGGTTTTTATATTTTTTTCGAATTTTTCAATTGATTAAATTCTTTTCTTTTAGATGGTAACTGTAAAAAGGGTTGTCCACAATGTAAGTAGCAAAACAGCAACTTCAATCTTAAAGACAAAAATCAAATGAAGCTTTTCCATACGAACATTAGCCGACAATGGACTCTTGCGGTATACGGCCGGGAATGTCTACGAATATGCTTTTGACAGCATTTTGACGGTTGGTGTAAGTGCGGGACCGGTCAGCGAGTCAGACGATACGAGCTTGAAAGTGATTGGTACGGCGAAGGTGTACGCCGAAGGCAACTGCGGCTACTCACTCCAATTGAGCACCGTACAAGTGACCAACACCAAAGAATCGATTGCAAAGCAAATAAAGAACAGCATACAATCACCGGTTCACTTCACTATTGCGAATGGTCAAGTATTGCCAGAGATTTGCGCGGAGCCAAGTGACTTGGCCTATTCACTGAACATAAAGCGTGCAATTATCTCATTGTTGCAAACTGAAACCGCATCGGAAACCGAAATCGATGTCTTCGGCCAATGTCCGACTCACACATCGACTTCTAAGGTTGGTAATGCTGACGTCATAACGAAGGTTCGTAATTTGAACAGCTGCGCATACCGTGAGCAAATCCAGAGCGGACTTGTGTCTGGCGTAGTCAACGAAAAGGCCGGCGTGCGATCAACGTTCCTGCTACAAGCAGACTACGCGAAGGAGACGAAGGTGGAACGTGGAGTCGTCAACAATGTGCAGTTGGTGGAGAACTACAAGTTCACGGGCGCCAGTCAGGGCAACTCCGATGTACACGCTAAGGCTGTGACAACTCTACGCTTAAAGAATCCCAACGGCTCGCCTGGCGCAGCGCCTCCAACAAGCGGCCACAGCGCCAGTATAATTTATCAGAAACCTGAAATTTATGCAACGAAAAACATTGCCGCCCTGAAGAAGGCATTGTCCGACTTGGTTGCGTTGACTGGCGATTATGTACAGAAGGACAGCGCCAAGCAGTTCGTTGAGCTTATCAGACTAATGCGCAACGCAGATGCCGAAACGCTGCTAGACTTGGGCGCCTCACCGCATCCAAACAAAGTGCAAGCTCGACGCGTCTACTTGGATGCCCTGTTCCGCACGAATACCGCCGAGTCGGCTAAGGCCATTCTGAAGCAGCTGAACAAGCTCGAAGAGAATGAGCGCGTGATTGCCATCTTGGCGCTGAATTTAGTCGAAACAGTCGACAAGGAGACGCTCAATCAGGCCGCCACCTTGCTAGCACCCAACGCGGCTAAAGAGATTTACTTGTCCGTGGGAAAACTCGTCGCAAAGTATTGCCTGCGCAATGACTGCGCCGAGCAGGACATTGCCGCCATCTCAAAGAAATTTACCGACAGTCTAAAGCACTGCAAGGCTAACACAAAGAAGGACGAGGAGCGCATCATTTACATTCTGAAGGGCATTGCCAATACCGAACATTTGGTGACAAACGCCGCGGCTGCTTTATCCGAATGCGCCTCAGTAGGACACTCGAACCGTATACGCGTCGCAGCGCTGCAATCTTTTAACGTCGTTAGCTGCAATGATGGGCTCCGCAACAAAGCTCTTGAACTGCTCAAGGATCAGAATGAGGACGCTGAACTGCGCATTGAAGCGTATTTGGCAGCCATCCAATGTCCAACAGCCGAGCTGGCGAACGAATTGGCCGAGCTTGTCAACAACGAAAAGGTCTATCAAGTTGGTGGTTTCATTGCATCGAACCTCAGAGCTTTGCGTGACTCAACCGATGCGACACGCGAACAACAACGTCACTATTTGGGAAATGTACGCGTAACAAAGCAGTTCCCCAAGGATTATCGAAGATACAGTTTTAACAATGAAGTCTCCTACAAACTCGATGCATTGGGCCTGAGCGCCAGCTCTGATTACAAGCTCATTTACTCTCAGCAAGGCTTTTTGCCGCGTTCGGCGCGTTTGAATGTTACGACCGAAGTATTTGGAACTAATTTTAATGTTTTCGAGGCGAGCGTGCGTCAGGAGAATCTCGAAGATGTTCTCGAGTACTATGTCGGCCCGAAAGGCCTGCTGAACAAAGACTTTGATGATATTGTCAAGCTGATCGAAGTCGGTCACAGTGGCGCTGCGGGTGGTCGTGCACGACGCTCTATTGCCGATGATAGCGCAAAAGTGGCAAAAAAATACAAAACATACGGCAGCAAAAATAGTCAGGATTTGAATTTGGATGTCTCGTTGAAGCTCTTCGGCTCCGAACTGACCTTCCTCAGTCTGGGGGATAACATTCCAAGTACTTTGGATGACATCATCAAACACTTTTCCGTCGCTTTTGATAAGCTTAAACATGAACTATCCGCTTTCAGCAAGGAATTCGTCTGCCATACACTATTCCTTGACTCAGACCTAAGCTATCCAACCGGCGTTGGAATACCGCTCGAACTGTCGGCTCAAGGCTTTGCCGCAAACAAAATCGATTTCGCCATCAATGTCGATGTCGACGCATTGCTCGAACAGAATTGGCAACGCGCCACCTACAGGCTGAAGCTTGTGCCCAGTGTTGATGTCAATGTAAACGTCCAGCTTGGCTTCAACGCACACGTGCTGGCCACAGGCCTACGTGTTGTTAGCACCGCACATTCGGCAGGTGGTAGCGATGTCAGTGTGTCACTTATCAATGACGGTAACGGTTTCAATGTTGACATTGAACTGCCACGCGAAAAGATCGAATTGATTGATTTGCGCGTGAACGCGGAACTTTTCGTAGCCGAACAGGACAAGGCGCTCAAGTCCATAGCCCTTAAGAGTGGCAAGAAACAGAACGACGCACCGCCATCAGAGTACTGCTTCAATCAATTGGAGATAGTCGGTTTCAGCGTCTGTGCCGCCGGCACGCTCTACTCGCAGTCAGACAACGCCGTTGAAGAAGGCAAGGGCCAATCAGTTGCTGAACTTGTGCACTTGTCGCGGCCATTCAGCTTCAGCCTCTACTTGACCACCGAAAAGAAGTACAACCTGAAGGGCACGCACATCGCGCAAACGCCCAGCGGTGCGCAGCAATGGAAGCTCGATTTCAGCACGCCAGGGTCTCGCATAGCGCACGATACAAGTCTCAGCTTCGAGCTGGGCACCAAGCCGCGCACCTACGGACGCATCGCATTCGAAAATCCACAATTCCACTTTGCAGTCGAGGCAGGCCTTCAGAACGATCAACGTGAAGTGGTCATTTATGGCCAGTACGAGCAGAACGACGAAGTTAAGAAGAGCAAAATTGGTTTCACGAAGAACGGCAACGAGTATCGTCCGATAATCGAGCTCCAGGACAAAAACGGACAGACAAACAACATCAATGGCTATCGCGCCGACGGAAAGGTTGTCGTACAGCAAAAGGGTGACAAGCAGGCGCGTTACAACTTCGAAAACTTCCAAGTCATCAAGCCTGATAACGAACGCATCATCGTCAACGGATGGGCCGATATTGCGCCAGCGTCATTGAATGCCGAACTGCGCATTGACCCAGGCAATCAGCAAACGTATTTGGTCAAGAGCAACTTGGGTGCTGCGGATCAGATATATGCGGCCGGACTCTTTATCAATGATGAACGCACTCCCGACAATGTGTATGGCGGTTCAGCGCAAGTGAAAGTCGCTGATCAGTCTTACGACCTTAAGCTTGTGGGTAAAGCAGCTTCTTGGGCCATTGAAGACACAGCTAACTTAGTGTATGTGAAAGCGGATGGTGCGAACTCAATTTCCTCCAGCAAAATTACTGAATCAGCTATTGTCTCCCACAACAACAAAGTCGTTGCCACGCTGAAAGTTAACGCAGAATCGGCAACCGACAAACTCCTGGTGTCAGTGGAGGCCACTCGCGACAAGAAAGTCGCCAGTGTCAATATAAAATACCTCAGCAATCAACGTGCCCAAAATGATTACACTCTCGAGGCGAATGCTAAATTCAACAAGCACTTCATTGATTTGCTTGCAAAGTGCGATGTTCAGGGCAACGTCTATGTGCTCGACAACGCCCTAACCACCAGTTGGGGAACAGCGCTCACGGCCAAGGGAGAGTTGGGCCAACGCTACAGCGCACAGGACATACTCGTCGACCTGCAGGGTACAGCGCAATTCAGCGGCAAGGAGAAACCCAGCCAGTGGCTCCTGAAGATCATAGGCACGCCAGACAAGACGAATAGCGAATTCAAACTCAGTCGCGACAACGCCGAATTGCTCAAGTTCAATGGCGAGACGCAACATCCGCAAGACAAAATATCGGCAGGCAAGTTGAATTTACTAGTGAAAAATGTGCTCAACGCAAAAGTGGATTTCAAGATCGCCAAGAATGGCAAGGGTGACGTTACGGCCAACGTTGAGACACTCAAAACACAGCCGAAGCACAAGATCGAATTAGACACCAAGTTTCAAATTCAAGCACCGAAGTACGATTTCGAGACGACGCTTACATTCGATGCCGACAAAAAACTTTTCTTCAAGACCGAAAACGTGCTCGACAAGGCGAAACTTGTGAGCAAAAACATTGCGGAAGCCGCCGATAAGAAAATTACATTTGATGTGAACGGTAATGTGAAGGGCGAGTGGCGCTCCAACGGCGAACTGCAAGGCAACTTTGTGCTCACCGCTCCTGATGGTCATGTCGTCAATGGCAACATCAAGCGTAAAGTCACAACAAATGCGAAAACGGGCTTGGCGCAGGGTAACATGGAGCTGCAGTTGAACGAACAGGCGCCCAATGGCGGCCAACAACGCAGCATTGTCTTCAACGGGAAACTCGATCGTCTGAATGTCAAAGCTAACGAAGTCGATCTGAGCGCCCAACTCATCTACACGGGCCACGACAACAAGCAACTCGAGCTGAACTATCATGTTAAACAGCTGGCGAAGCAAGCAAAAAGCCGTAGCCTGGACTTTGGTGCAGCCGTAACTGGAAATTTGCTCAAGGCACCCGTCGAGGTCAGCCTGGTGCTTGACGAGTACAGCGCGGCACATGCGGTAGGCCGTGTTGCTGGCAAATACGGAGATCGTTTTGTCCTCAATGCCAATGGCAACTATAATGTGGGCGAGCGTGGCCAGCCATCGACTTATGCACTCCAGGGCAATCTGAAAGTGCCGCAGGCAGCCTTTAAGTCATTCGAAATTAATAGCAGCGGTAAACTACTGAAGGCAAACACGAACGAACAGGGCACCTACATTGTTGATGTGCACGTCGACCAGCGCACGGGCAACGGGCAATTTGTGCGTTTGAACAGTGCTTGGAAGGGCGCACAGAAGCAGGGCAGCTATAATCTCGACATCGAGACAAACGCAATGCAGGGACCGCTCAAGTTGGATGGCAGCTACCAACGTGAACAGAGCGGCGATGTGAACGACAGCGGCGATGCGCACGGTAAAGAAAAGGCGACTTTCAACTACAATTACGCCGACAAGTATATCAAAACGGCCGTGGATGTGAGCTATGCCGGTGCTGAAACAGCCACGCTTCACTACACGCTGGACACGAGCTTTGAATCGGCGAAGAACATTGACGTTGACATACGTGGTCATAAGGCCGCCGAGGAGACATATGTCATTTCGGCCAAGCTCAGACAGCAGGACAAGGCGTACAGTGTAGATACGACGCTTTACCGTTCAGCGCACAAGAAGGGCGTGGATTTGCGTGCAACCACGCCAACAACCCAACCAATTGTCGTCGTAGGCATTTTGGAGATACTCGGCGAACGCAAAGCCAAGTTGACCATTGATGTTGCACAACTCTTAGACCTGGACTTCAAATACAACGGCGAGGCTTCGTATGCAAATATCGATGACTTTTACATTTTGGCCGATTGGAATTCAAAGAAATTGAAATTGGACAACTACAAGTTTGAGGTGCGTGCTCAGAGCAAATCAATCAATATTGAATTGAAGAATGCAAAAGCCGTTGTGTTCGCTGGCACGGCGACCTATGCACTCAAAAAGGAAAAGAACAAGGCGATCATCGAGGGCCAAGGGCAGGTGACCATACAGGGCAAGCCACAGAACAGCAACTTTAAGCTAACACGTCAAGTCTTTGATTTGGGCACGGACAAAGAGGTCGGCTTCTCTTATACATTCAATGGGAACTTCGGCACCAAAAACGGCGTCTCAACGCTCAAGATTACAAATAAAGACTTCAACGTCAAGCTGTCCGCTTGCGAGGAAAAGAAACAATGCACAAACATACAAGTACAATCGATAGTCACAGTCGATGAGAAGCAACTGGACGTCGTGCAACATGCGCTGCTTGTCCTCATCGATCTGCGCGAGTTGGGCTACCCACACGAGTTTGAACTGCAATCGAAGACGATACGCCAGGGCTTCAAGCAGCAATATAGCCTCGATGCAAATCTTGTCTCCAGCAATAACTTAAAGTACCAATTCATAGTAAATGTTCTGCCCACGAGCTCAAAGATGCAGCTGAAACTGCCCAAGCGTGAGCTGTTGTTCGAGACGACACAGCAGTTGCCCACTGGTGGACTCTTTGGCCATTACGAGTATGCATCGGCGTTCTACATCGATAAGCTGAACAAGCCGAACGACGTAGCGCGAGTTGTGCTACAAGTCGATGTGACCGGTGTTGAACGAGTCGCCTTGAATGCAAAGGGCGCTTTGAAGCTTGAACATCCCAGCATACGCCCGTTGTCTATAACGGGCAAGCTTGATGCAAATCGCGAGCAGCGCATCATCGACACGGAGTTAGTTTTCGATGTATTCCGCGTGCCCGAACAGAAAGTGGTTGCCGTCAGTCATTGGCGCAACACACAGAACGGCCAAGGGGGCTTCAACATCACTTCAAGCCAACAATTGCGCTCAACGGGCCTGCAATTGCAGTACGAATTCAACGGCCATACGGCGTTAGATACAAACACTCAGGCATACAGCGCTGGTGCCGAGTTACATTGCGGCACAAGTGGTGCCCGCGTTGGCGCCTATATAAGCGGCAATAAGGAACGCATCGATGTGTCGGTTAACGGCCTGGACGAGGAAATCCTCCATATCGCCGGCGAACTGAATAGTCAGAAGCATATTGCTAAGATCAATACTAAACTGCAAATATTTGGACTTAAGCCATTGGAAATCGATACGGAATTGCAACCAACTTTGGCTAAGCTCGCCGTGAAGCGTCAAGGTCTGCTAGATGCGAACGCTGACCTTAAATTAGGCAAGGAATTGAAGTTCAATGTTGTTGGCGCCGATAAGCAACTGCTCAATGGCCGTGTAGCCCTTGATGCTGCAAACTTCTTACAAACAACTTACAAGAGTGACAACGAAGAAGTTAAGGCCTTCCTGGTAAGTACAATTCTTCTTCTCATCAAACTTTGAATTTGTGCCATACTTACACGATCGATTACAGAATGTTGTCGATGCTGAAATCAGAAAAGAAACTGAGGTTACGCAAACCAAAATCAAGCAGCGCTTTGAAAAATTGCGCCAACGCCTCGACCAACAAGTTCAACTAGCCAAGGACAGCACACCAGATTTCGCTAATTTGGCACAAAGTTATAAAAATAGCGTTGATGATATCATCAAGGACTTGGAGAGCGATCCGGCACTTGCGTCCGCTATACAATCAATGTAAGTTTCAAAAAAGCCCTTATTTACGGGGATTAGCTCTAATATAACATCTTTTCATTTAATAATTTCAGCGGCTCATTGTACAAAAAAATAGCCAAATTAGTTGCTGATATTTCAAAGATCGTCGTCGAATCCTACGAAAAAATACACAAAAGTCTAACCGAACTCTACGAAAAGCTGCAACAGGTCTTTAAAGACGCCGTACTACCCGCATGGGAGGAGTTATTGGTTTCGGCTACAAATATCATCGGTGAATTACGTGTTTCGATTATTAATCTTTACACGAAGGCGCTACAAAATGTGCTCGAGTTGTTGGAGAAATACGGCGCGTCACTGAAGAGTTACGGCAAGGCGGTTAATGAGTCATTGAAGCCATTGCAAGAGGCTCTCCAAGAGCTGTTGAAGGTCGTGACACATGCTGTCGACGAATTGGTTGCTGAATTAAAGGAGTATGCTGCTAAATTGCCCACGTTTGATGCAATTCAAGCTGAACTCAGTGATAAACTGAAACAATTGAAACTTGTGGAAAAGACGCTGGAGTTCCTCAACAATCTGTTTGATCAACTACACATACTACCACAGACCCCCGAAACTTCAGAGTTCCTTCAAAAGGTGCACGAGTATTTGGAAGCGAAGCTCAAACAGCAACCGGTCAACGATGAACAGCTGCTTGAAGAGCTATTGAAACTGCTTGTGAAGGCTGTGAGCTCCATTGTGTCCATTGAACCAACCGTTTTGCCTGGCAATGCTTTGTCCGACGATTTGCAGTCTTGGGTCGCTACATTACCGCACTCGGTTGATGTGTTAACCAAATTGCCGGTATTACTTTCCGCTCGTTTCAGTTTCGTCAATCATTTGCTCAATGAAAACTGGTCTGAATTACTGAACAAGGACCTCCTTAAGTCGTGGGTGCCTTTGCAGAACTTTGAGCTTTGGGGTCACATTGTCGATGGCCAACAAATCGTTACATTCGATGGCCAACACTATGCTTATCCCGGCAACTGCAAATACATTTTGGCACAAGACAGCGTTGACAATAACTTCACCGTTATCGCCCAACTGAACAATGGAAAGCTAAAGGCTTTGACCTTAACCGATCGTGACGGCAACTTTGTCGAAGTTGCGGACACAGGCGCGCTTAAGCTGAACGGCCAACCGGTCGAGTATCCACAGCACACATCGGCAGGCATACATGCCTGGCGTCTCATATACACCGTGCACTTGCACACAGAATACGGTGTCAGTGTTTTGTGTACAACCGATCTGAAGGTCTGCCACGTCCAAGTCAATGGCTTCTACACAAGCAAAACGCGTGGTTTGCTGGGTAACGGCAACGCCGAGCCTTATGATGACTATTTGCAAATCGATGGTACTCTGGCAAGCGACTCGGCAGCTCTCGGCAATGGCTACGGGCTCGGCAAATGCGCGCCAGTCGCTTTTGAAGCCGGACAAGTTGAAGCGGCAGCGCACGTCGACTTGTGTAATGAAATTTTCGGTCTTGAATCGACACTCGCACTGAGTTACTTGGCCTTGGATCCACGTCCGTATCGCAAGGCGTGCGACATTGCTGTGCAAAAAGCCGCTGACAAAGACAAGGAATCGGTTGCTTGCACTGTTGCGCTCGCCTACGGCTCTGCGTTGAAAGCACAGAACAAAATCGCCTTACTGCCGCCGCGTTGTCTCAACTGTGGTGGCGCGCCAGGCCAACGCGACCTTGGTGATTCCTTCACCGTCAAAACACCAGCAAAGCAAGCCGATGTTGTTTTTGTCGTAGATATTAATGTGACGCCCGCCGTTCTCAGCAATCTTGTGTCTCCGGCCATTACAGAAATCCGCGAAACACTCAAATCACGCGGCTTCACCGATGTTCAAATAGGCGTCGTCGCCTTTAATGAATCGCAGCGTTATCCCGCTCTTCTGACAAGCAATAATGGCAAAATCAACTATCAAGGAAACTTCGCCGACTTGCAGCTGAGTGGTCCGAAGCATCTGTGCGACAACTGTCTGGCTCAGGTGATTTCCGACAGGCGTGTCCTGGATATATATAATGCCTTGGAGCGTATTGTGAAGAGTATTGTGCCGCAGTCGGACGAATTGGCCTTCAATTTAGCGCTCAACTATCCGTTCCGGGCCGGAGCCGCCAAGAGTATCATAGGTGTACGCAGCGACACACTGGACTACAACAACTTGGTATATTTTTACTTCCCCTAGACTGTATAAATTCCTTACACAACCTTCCTCTCACACACTTTTAGTGGAAGTTCGTACGTGCACATATCACCGGCGCTGTGACCAAATTTGATGGCGCTTTGTTACACTTGTTGGCACCTGTTAAAGGATTGGCCGTCGAAGGCGTGCCCAGCGAAAAGTTGATTGGTATGTTTGTTTGTTAGCTTTGCTGTCAATTTCAAAGATCCGTCACCCATGTGTGATCCAAGAGTGATCAATGGTCCAACACACTTAATTGCATGTGTCAGGTGCTGATAAGCAACGTAGTACATAGGGCACTAATTTGACTATTTGAATTTTTTAATACGTTTCATTTATATTAACTTCTTTCCCACAGGTTTCAATTCGCGTCTGATTGCAACTGTTGATGGCAAGGACAATAAGAAACGACCAAAGTTGCAGTTTGAGAATGACTTGGGCATTGATTTTGTTCTTAATAACGGTGGTTGGGTATTCGCCACACAAAACTTTGACAACCTGAAGCCACAAGACCAGAAGAAGGTGCTCAGTCAAGTCACATCTTCCATTGCTGATACCCTCTTTAAGACTGAAATTGTCAGCGACTGTCAATGCGCTTCGGTACATGGCCTACATGCTCAGCACAAATGTGTCATCAAGTCATCATCCTTCGTGCCAAATAAGAAAGCGAAGGCTGCATAAACTATCAATGATACAACTCAGCGCACACAACACAACTCACACGCGGCTGCTAACTTTGTCTTTTCTATAACGATTTACTCTCTTACCGAAGCATTTCTAGTATATTAAATCAATTTCTTTTGATTAATCAAAATAAAAATTATGTACAATATAACAAACTTACAAAGTCAAACTCTTTATACAATTATAGTTCAGATTAAGCCTATGTTGCATTGCAACCACACTTCAAATACATTAATCGTACATATACACACTTAGGACCGCTATGTAACAGGTGTTGCCAATTTGATCATTTTGTGGCTCCTTTTGGCCAATTTTGAGACTCGACTGCCAATAAAAATTTCTCACAGCCGAGAGCCTAAATGTTTGGTCGTGTTTTTTGGTCTTCAAGTTTCTAACAGATCGAAGGAGATATTTCCGACTATACAGAGTATATGTATTCTTAATCAGAATGACAAAGCGAACTAATATAGGCATGTCCGTCTGCCTGCATACATACAATATCCTCCCACAGTTTCGAAGTTATCGAGCAGAACCACTGGAACCGGTAGCCCCCATTCGGAATTGCAATTACGTGATTTTATGGATTTTATCCACCGCCCAGATAGCGAAAATCTTATAAATGGAATTTCTCTGTAAGCAGACGAGATACAAGTCTGCAAAATATAATTCTTCTTCTCCTGATGAATATGGCTATAGTCAGCCCGTCCAGGCATCTTCATCTTAGAGGGGTCTCCATCGCCGCCGTCATATTCCACTCGTCATCAGTCGTGCGGATGCCAAGTCCATCGACTTTGCGCAGATCTGCATAAAGGGGCCAGTCAAACAGGACGTGGAGCCAGTCTTTCCGCTCAGCACCGTATGAGCATGGGGGGATGCGCTTAGGCGCATTCTAGGCAGTTAAGCGATATGTGACCCATAAGCAAGAAACTGACACGCATCGTGAAACCAAAATCTCTCGAGCTATAGACGAACTTGACGTCGGTGTCGGTCGCATCAGGTGTTCGTCTAGCCATCCCAGCTTCTGAAGAAGGACCTGGATCTCTCCAGATTTTATTTTACATTGCGATGCCGATCGAAATCGATGGTAACTTAAGTAAGGATAGTTGTTAAACAAAAGAAAGGTTATTCGGAACACAAAATATAAAATAAATGTCATAAAAAATCATTTGTTTTAAACTGTTCCAAAGAATCTGTGAGCATATTTTGTGACTGTTCTTGAATTTTATATCATAACTCGGTAAAAAATTTATTTTTGCAAATAAACCGTGACATTACTTAATAGTTAAAACATCAATTTCAGGTCTGCACCTTGCATGGTTTTGAAGATATAGTAATTAACAAAAAACCTTTTTTTAGGGGTAATCAGGGGGAAGAGACAACATTTTGGCATACAGTTTTGTAGATTTTCACTTACTGAGTAACCTACCGTCTTTCATGATTCTAGCGCTTCTGCTGTTCAAGTTGTAGCCTTTTAAGTGGGCGGTGCTAGTTGGGCGGGAAGGAGTGGGTGTGGCACAAAACCGTTCAAACTTGATTTGCTGCCGAGCATCACGAGTCTATCCTCCAAATCTTAAGTCTCTATCTCTTATAGTTTTCGAGAACCATCGGTGAAGACGGATGGACATAAATTTGTCTTGTCGTCCTGATCAAGTACATATATATATACTTTATGGGGTCCCCCCCCCCCTTCTATACGTTACATACATTTCGGCTAAGCAAACATAATATACCCTGGTACAGTATGTAAAAAAAACCAATAAGGGGGCTTTTTTCGGCTTTGCCGAAACTTATATACTCTTGCAAACGTTTTCCCAATTATTCTTATTAGAAAATCCTTTTTAATTTCCCAATAAGAATTATATACGTAGCCACGCCTATTTTCTAATTTGTTTTAAAGAAGACAATGTAGTCGAACTTCACAACATTTTTTAATCTTGTATCTCGTCTGTTTACAGATAAGTCCCATTTTTAAGTTTTTCGCTGTATGGGCGGTACCACGCTTATATGTCCCATTTTTATAAAACTTTAGATTATAGTCAGGCATTAATGAAAACACGTAATTGCAAAGTTTGGTTTGCTTATATCCAAGAACAAAAAAGTTTTTCTAACAAAAAAAGTATTTTTAACCGATCGTTCCTATAGGAGCTATATGCTATAGTAATCCGATCAAGCTGATTTTCACATACAAGCTGCCTGTAAGAAGAAAGAAGAACATTTTCTGCATTTAAATTTTTTCTGAACTCGTCGACCTGATCAAGAATATATATACTTTATATAGTCGGAGATGTCTCCTTCTCTGCGTTGCAAACTTCACGACAAAGTTAATGTACTCTTTTTGCAAGAGTATAATTATACTGTTTAGCCAAACCAAAATAATCACCAAGAAAATGTGTTAATTTCAAAGCCGTTATGGTTTGAATTTGTAAGTCATGAAGTGCAAAGATATATAAATTCTGGCATTATCACTCGGAGTCACAATTCACAATTCCGCACGGAGCGGAGCAATCAAATCTCGTGACAGTAGAAATTCTGCCTTGTTTTAAGAGTATTTACGACTTTACCGATTACTTATTATTTGAAATAATATTGAGAGCTTTTTTACAGCTGTTTTCACCTTTTCAAAACAGCTGCTTTCAATTATGATTTGCTAAAAACAGCTTTTTTGATTCGGAACAATTTGCAACACTGATTGTTATAAGGAAAAGCTGACTAGAGTGACCAAAACATTGTAGAATTGAATATTTTGCCGAATGTTACAATGCAGACGTCATACATATGAGATGCTTTAATAGTAAACATTTTTACTTTAAAGTTTGGAAAAGCTATCAACACTAATACATGCACAACTTTGAAATATTCATGTTGACGTGATCCGATGTGCATTGAAAAAAAAATAAAAATATATTGGCTCGACGTGCGCGAATACATACATGTACAAAACATCTGTACAAAGTATGTTATTCGACTTAAAGAAAAATGCAAGTGTGTGTTAATTAGTGTTAACTAAAAATAAATACTTAAAAGTCTTGTACGTTGTACACATATTAGAAACAGTCGGAATAAGATGATTTCAACAAACGAACAAACGAGCTCTCTGATTGTGCTGTCGCTATAGTCATGGCAGAATTGTGTTGTGGCCAAGTAAT
>JBAMBP010002725.1:0-78911 GCA_037044515.1 Phortica magna
AGATGCACCACGCCATGGTAATCGAAGAAAACAGTGAGCAAAACTTTGACATTTGATCGAACTTGGCCTGCTTTTTTTGGTCTTGGCTCTTCTGCCCGGTTCCATTGGGACGATTGGGCTTTGGTTTCGATATCATACACCCATGATTCATCACCAGTTATGATCCTTTTGAGTAAGTCTGGGTCGTCGTTGACGTCATTCAACAGCTCTTGAGCGTTACTCATGCGAAGGTTTTTTTGGTCAAAATTTACCAATTTCGGTAACAAACTTCAATCTTTTCACTTTTCGAACACACCTCGTATTTCGTGGATCTTTATACCCTGCAAGCAACTGGCCGAAAAATCGCCAGGGAACGTTTGCGAGTTTTCTCGGTGATAGATTATAAATTTAAGCTAATTTCACCTAAAAAATAGGCGTTACACTAAAGAAAGGGCGTGAAGATTATACAATCTTTGTGAAGTCCTGATATACTGATGTAGCTACTTGCGATAAGTTTTAACTTATAAAAAGTTACATTCAAAAAGGAATGTATTAAAGTTTTTTTTTCTTCGATTCGTTTTTGTTCGTTTAAAAATAAAAAAACTTTAAACAGCAATGAGTCACTTGAGAACATCTTTATGGAATTACAAATGTTTTGAGTTTCATTTGAATCAAAATAATTAAATTAAATGTAAATTGTTGCGCATGTTATTCAATACCGAAAACAAAACCAAACACAATTATTATTATAAACAATTTTATGAGCCGAAATGATATCCAAACTGCAAACTTGAATATAATTTATCGTCAGTATCGTTCGAGAAGAAAGGAAACAAACATGGTTTTAGTACGCTGCACTTTAGCTTGTATAATAGTAATTTTTCTAACAATACCATCGTACTTATACGTGTATAGAGACTTGTTTCACAGCCTCACCAGCAAGGAGCACCCCAACAAGTTCATTAACAACATAAGAAAATGTGATAAACCATTCGTGCAAGTCGGCAATAGTTGTTATTTTTTCTCCGGCACAAATTCGGTGAGTACTTAATAAACTCTGCGTTGGCCAACTGAATTTTTATCAAGCGACTTTCAGCCAATTGAATATTATAAGATCAAGTACAAGGGTCGCGCATACAGTGTGCCAAAAAAGGTGAGTTTAATATACTTAAATATGTATTTTGCGTTTGTTTGCATTAATTTCACTTCACACAAATAGCTCGATTGGTTACACACGCTGTTCGCCTGTGAGACCCTCGACCCACAAGCACACCCAATAAGTGTTGAAAGCGTCGGTGAAATGCATAACATTGGAAAATACATGGTCGCCCATGGATTTTACAATTTTTATAGCATCTGGAGTTCAGGACATCGCGCACAAATGGTCAACATGGCCATCAATGCAAGTACGATGGCTGACTTCTTTTGGCACACTTCGACTGAGCCAATGAACTTTACATATTGGATGAGTGGACAACCTGTGTCAGTACACTTTCCGGAAGGTTTTTGTGTCAATTTGCTATTGATTACTGAACAAGTTTTTATGTCTACTATGAAGTGTCAAAATAGGCTGGAGTACATATGCGAACGTGAGCTTTAGTCGTTCGTTCGGAAGCAACTCTTGAAAAACATATTCTTAATAAAAAGTCTAAAAACTAATAAAAAGTGAATAATTTCCAAATTTCTCAACCAATGTCCTTCAGGCAATAATGAAAAAAAAACTTTATCAAAGTAGGAAGTTTCAAATCAATGGGACTTTCACAAATAATTTTTTATCATTTACTATTTAATATAAAAAAAACATGACTAATATTGATATGAGTATCAGTATCTACGACAGCAAATAATGAATGAATGAAAATCTATTGCCGCAAGTGTGTAATAACTTAAGTGCGAACGTTTCAATTGGGCGCTAAATGGAAGTGAAATCCTTAAGCAAGTAAACCAAGCGGCAGCAATGAAAGATGTCAAAGTGCAAAATAATGGTGAGAAAATGTCAGCCTTCGTTCAATTGCTTGACTGATTATTGCTTGCTGTTGGTTGCCGAGCGCCACTTGCTGCGGGCACAATCCCCATCATCATCATCATCAATGCGTGTTCTGCCAGTCAGCCAACCGTGCAACGTGCGTCTCAAGCAAATGTCAACGCTGCGAGTTTGTTTGTCCCTTTTTTAACGGTAAACGCGCCAAAAGCCTTCTGGCAACAAAATTCTGTCACAATTCATATGCAACAGCACGCGCACTCTGGCTGTGGCTTCGGCTGTGGCTGTGGCTGCTGCTGTTGGGTACAGCCAGCACTTAAATGATTATGCCCGAAGGAAAGGGAAAAAAATGAACAAAAAAAGAAAAGATGCAATAAAACCACCAGCAATTGTTTGATGACTGTATCACGTTTTGTCCTTTGTCAGACCATGCCAAATGACACGCAATTGGCATTCAAATTGACATGACCTATGATGTATCTTTGATGGCTGTCAATCGGATGTAACAACCGAAACTTAGGTTTGGCGTAGCAGGGCAGCACGAAACATAACCAGAAATGTACGCAAACTCATTATGTTAGTCCTTTGTACTCATAAATACATATCTGCTACCCTCTGTACAAAATGTCGAGCTCTGCCCCAAAACGGTCTGCTGCGGCGCTGCTCAATTGCGGGCGTGTTGCAAGCACGTGCACTTTTGGGCTGTTGACTTCTGCACCCTTGATTGGAGCTCGACACCCACACTACCCAAACACTCACTTGCCTTTAGGTCCTTTGGCTCTGCATCTGTCAGAATTTTTTCAGCCTTCAACACAAAACTCATGCCATTTAGCAAGCATTAACCCACACTAAGCTGCTCTAATAGCATTGGGCCCTTAAATCCCGCTTGTGCTCATTTATTTTGCGGCTTAGTTGCATCTCATCATACTCGCATTCGCATTCGTATTCGCATTCGTCAGCAACGTTGTGGGATTATTTCATTGCATTAATTGCATTCGAATGAGGTATTCTTCATTAAGTTGGCGCAGATTAGTGTTGAGCGGACTTATGGCGCATAGTTGTGTGCCGTTGGATTTAGCATAGCACGACATTGCGTAAGTGAATTGCATTTATTAAATTTGAATTATTAGAAGGGATTAAATGGACTTGTATGGTGCGTACAAGACTTGCGGTTACTTAAACTATGGCAGATGCAAGTAGTTAAGCAATTAAATTGTTGCTTTTCATAGAGGCGTATTGATTGTACAAAAGAACTTCAGAAAATATGAATTGCTGACTAGAAAATAGCAAAATTTCATAAATTTCGACTATGACTTAAAAATTAATAGACAATTTTTCAAATATAACTTCAGCTTATGCTTTTGTTCATTTATTTATTTATTAATAACAATGTACTACTAATAGTAGACTACTATAAATTACTTAAAGTAATTGTAATATATAAAATATAAAAACAATAATTAAATACAAAAGAAAAATAAATACTATAATAATAAATAAAAACGAAGAGAGAAAAAAAAACAAAAACTCATTTTATTTAATAATATAAAAATTTAGTAATAAGTATAATATGAGTCTCTGATCCGGTGGGGTTAATACTAGAGGATCCGGTGGGGACTAAACTAGGAATGAAAATGAAAATAGTTCTTAGCCGATGTAACAGGCATAGTCAATTTATGAAATTAGTTCATTGACTTGCTTATCAAAGTTATTTCATTTCCTAGTCGAAGCTACATTGCTAGTCAATTTTCAAAATTAGTTCATTGACTAAACTATTTAGTCAATTTCATTTCATTTCAAACGACTTGAAAAAAACTGTAGAAAACTATGACTAAATTAAATAAAATTATTTTACTCAACACTATAATACCCTGAAATAATGAAACCATCTTGTCTCTATATAAAAAAACTTTAATGTTAAATTTAATAAAAATAAAATAAGCATACGAAATCAAACAATATGTTCTAACATAAGTATTAACACTTGAGTGGTATGCAAACTAACACGCACAAATTGTTGTTAACTCATATACATAAACACACTGCACACAAATCGAGCCAAATACAAAACATAATATGAACAACTAAAGCAAAAAAAAATAAAACAAACAATTTCCAACAAGTAGTGGAACAATGCGTATGACAACTCTAACCGCACAACGACAACAATAATAGTCGAACTTAATTTGCCGCAAGAGCAAAACTTTGTACTTCAAGAAATAGTACTCGAAAAGTATTTCATGGCTTCGCCACGAGCCCGGGCAACGTTAGATGAGATGATTTTGTTAGCAGTAAGTGCGCAGCGCATAAATGTCAAATATGGCAGCGAAGTTGTACAAGTACCCACATGTTGTGCATTGCAACACGTGGGTGGATGATGATGATGATGATGACAAAGCCTCAACCAAGGCAGTCTGGTTGGCTGAGTTCGTGAGAAGCGCACAGCAGCCGCAGGACAGGCACAGCCAACGCTGCGTATGAGTGACAAAATTCCTTAGCAGCGCTGCAAACTAACCGAGAAGACAAGTTTGCGACGTGCGTGACAGCGTGACATCGGCAACGGCACACTTCGCACGCCGCGCCAAGATTGTGGCTGAAGCGAGTTAAAAAAAAAAGTATATAGTTGAAACCTTAGAATAGTGAACAACAACAGAAATTAATTTTCAAACACATGACAACAAATTAAATGAAAATTCCTGCAGTTGCGTTGCAAGTCTTTGGTTGTGTACGTGTGTGCTGGAAGTAACCCACGCCTACCCCAAGCAAGCAGTGCAAATCGCCTTTGTCTGCTTAGACAGAAGGTACTGCGTGTGCCAAACAGACTGCCAACCATTTAATCTTTTCACCACTTTACGCATTTCAAAGTTTACTTACGCTAATATGGCAAGGAGTGAAAGCGAGTAGGAGTACTGCCAGAAATATCTGCCAGACTTCCTTGTTGTGCTGATAAACTTATCGAAATGTTTTCCGTTTTAATTATCATCATCGTTTTGTGGGCCAAAGGGGGAAACCGAGCAAGAAGTGCGAATTAAGTTCGCTTTTGCATGTTTAAATAAAATCACGTCGACAACATTGACAATAATGAAAGACATCACTTTTATGGTACAGTAAAACATCGATTTACTGGTTGACAGCGGTTTTTTTTGGAAAATAAATATAAAATTTAATGAAGTACATACAGTAACACTCAGCTTAAATGGCACAAACATAGTTTCGAAATTCAAGTGACTGTAACTTCTAAATGCAAAAAGATATCGAAAAAATATAAACGCAGTTTTTAAGATTGATGTTTTAACTACTAAAAAATGTTATGGTTTATTTGGAAAAGTAAATTTTTGACCGAGTTATGTTAGAAAATTCAAGGATAGTCATAAACAAACGGTCAAACCTTATTTGGAAAAGTTTTAAGAAAACTTATTTTTTATGTCATATTTTTTTATATTTTGTATTCCAAATGGCCTTTCTTTTGTTTGAGACAATTCTCTCAGTTTAATTTTTGTACCAAACACCAAAAAAATCACTTCCACACATTTTGTATGGCATTTTCTTTGGTTGTAATGAAAATCCGTTTGTAAATGTATCTTTTTGCATTAAACAGTTCAGTTCATAAAAGTAAGGACAAAACTAATTATGGTATGTTTATCAAATGCACACTGTAGTATCAACATAAATGCTATTGACATTTTTTTTTCGTACAAATACCGTCGCCGGCACGAGCACATCTTCAATAAGACTTCCAGTCATCATCAATTTGACTTAATTGCCGCCGTGAGTCTGTCGACAGTCAACGTGTCTCTGCCTCGTGTCTGCTTCCGCTGGCAACTTTGCTGCTCATTGCTTGTTCGCTTATATTACTAGCGACTTTTTAAAAGCGTTTAGTCAAAATTTATTACAGCGCTACGGCAGAAAGATGACAAAAAAAAAACAAAAAAAAACAACAAAAAAATACTGCCGCCACTTACAAACTGTCAAAGCAGCGAACTTTGTCTATCCAGGACTTTTATGACTTTGGGCGCAAAAATAGCATAGAAAAATTGTTTTGTCTCCTGTTGTATTTTTTTTTCCTTGCTGGTGAATTATTAAATTAAGTGTCTTTTCCATTACTTGACTTGCGTGTTATATACGACAATGTCATATAGATTTTAGCAGGTGAAATAATATGTGTGATGTTGTGACAATCACTTGCACAGTTGCTTCAAAGAGTGAAGACTTATTATTTTACTTATTATTTTGTTTTTAATACGCTTCAAGCAATGAATAGTATTTTAACTTTGTCCTGAAGCTTGTAACAGGCCGAAGGACACATCTCGAACTGTATGAAGTATACAGATTAAAGGAGACATCTCCAACTGTATAAAGTATACAGACCAAAGGAGACATCTCCAACTGTATGAAGTATTCAGACCAAAGGAGACCGTATGAAGTATACAGATTTATTCTTGATCAGCTCGATAAGACAAACCTATGTTCCAACCAATGATAGTGAAAGAAGTTTCTCAGCAATTTCAGCTAACTTCAAAAGATAGGAGAGTCGATCAACCGGACAACAGACAGACTTGTCTACATCAATTCGTTTTGTCAAGCTGATCAAGAAAATATATAAACTTTATATAGTCGGAAATGTCTCTTTTGATCTGGAACAAACTTCGGCATAAAGCTAAAATATTATATAACTATCGGCGAGGCCAAAGATAACTTTAAAATCTTTGCTGAACAATGCTATCTCCTAAGGAATAAGATTTATCATATAATTGTTTTTTTTTTTTTTTGATAAAAATCTTTAGATATGCTCTGGACTTGGATGAATGACTTGGAGGTTTTGAATATGCGAAAATAGAAACACTTCAAACCAACACTTTCTTGACCAACATTATTCAGTAAATATGCACTAAAAGTACTTGTTCCGAAAACAACGGTCTGTATGCGTCAATGAAAAGTGAGATGAAAGTAACTTAAGTAAATGTTTGAAATTAAATTTTAAATAATGACAAAAACAGCATTCAAAATAAACAATTTATTGCCGTTTTCTGTGCGCTCGTGCCATATGAAAATTCATACAACAAAAACCGACAAAATTACCAATTTACACAGCCATTTAGGATAACACAAGCACAGGAGTAAAGAAAACATAGACGCCTGCATGAGTTGAATCTATTGTTGCTGCAACAAAGTGCGAGATTCAAAATCAGCCTCATCATAATTTATTGGAAAGTGGAATGCATTTCGACGTGAAATAAAAAAGGACAAAGGATCGCAGTATTTGAGTTTGTTAGAGAGTGTTTGCATGCATGTATAATACATATACATATGTGTTTGTGTGAGTGTGAGTATAAAGAACAATGACTGTCTGACGGGTCGTCTGACAGTTTCATTAACAGGCCGAGGCCAGCGAAGTCAACTTCGAGCATTGTTGCAAGTTTTCAAGTGTGGGCAAAACCTGTGAAAACAGCCTGAAAATAGCCCGAAAACGTTGAGGGGAGTATATCACTAAGACCGAGCGAGTGTGTCTGTCTGCGTGTTTTCGTACACACACCTTGATGTCCTTTCTGTCTGACTGAGTGGCGCACCGTTTGTGTCTGGAATTGTCTTACTGGCAGCATATGCGCTGCCTACCGGTCAAGTTGACAGTGCTGCAGTGCGGCACGTAAATCTAAACTGGCTGACAGATAGATAGATAGATAGATAGACAGATAGATAGATGAATAGCTGGCTGATCAACCGAAAGGCAGTCTCACTGTCAAGCTGACTGGCCAGCCTGGTCGGGCTTGTGGCATACGACACACGTTTGTAGACTCATTGATTCTGCTAAAGAGTGTTTTTATGTTGCGATGACTAACTGACAATCAGCCAGCCAGCCAGTCTATGAGTAGTGAGTGAGTTGGCGTTAATGGATAACATCGATGTTTGCCCTCAACACCCCCACTCAACACAATCTTGTCACTTTTAATGCATTCGTGGCCTTTGAGTCTGTCAAATGTGTTGATTTTTCAAACTGAAAACACTAATTTTGAGCATGTGAGTCACTTGCATAAATTCGAATCTGTTCATCATGTCATTGTTGTCAATATTTTGTATTTGTTTTTGTCATTTTAGCATATTAGGTGTTTTAGCAGGTTTTTGGTGGCAACGTCGAGCTGATTGCATGCTTGGCTGATGTTAATCTAATAACTGCCAAGAACAGAGTTGAGCATCATTTTATAGTTAAATTACAAATTGTATGCAATTAACTCCTTTTACACATTTTAAACCCTTTCTTTAAAATGATTTTAATTTTCGGGAACTGTTTTATATAATTGAGCATATAAACATGTGCTTTGCTGTTACAATTTGAAAAAGTGTATCGATTCAAAAGCCATAAAATTTTGCCATTAGAAGTTTCGCTTAGCACAACTGCATCAAGTAACATATTCACATGCAGTCATGCGTAAAATCGACTTTACAAAGTTCTTTCTAAGCCATTTACATGCCGCGTTGCAGGCGGCAAGTGTTGATGGGCGGCCGCGGCGGGCACTGCCAGACAGTCGCACGCAGTCGAAAAACATTTTTATGACTCGTAAATCGCAGTGACGATAAAATCGTAAACAGACTAAAAATATCAACCAAAAAAAAAAAAAAAAATTTATACAGCGTCAAGCCAAAGAAAACGAGGCTGTTGAAGTAAACTTTTGGAGCAAAAAACTTTATGTATCTCGTAAGTCACACGATAAATTTTTTGCTCGTTACATTGCAACATTGCGCTAATGACAATAGCCGAGATGGCAGTCAAAGCAGCAGCAGCAACAACAGCAACTATGACAACAAAGCAGCCTGTATCGCCAAAATGGCCAATATGGGTGGCAGGCGGCAATGTCGGCATTGCAGTTAGATACATTTGAAGAACGGCACATTGGCGAAGGAAACAGCATTTAAACTGCAAATGGCGGAAGTTCATTATTGTCAGTGATTAATGACAAAACATGAAGGCACATACACACACACATACACACACACACACACACACAACTTATATGAAGCAAAGTATAATCGCCACCGAAGTTCAGCAAGTCCAGCATCGATGTTGACGACAGTGATGTTGGCGATGATGATGTTGTTGTCGCCAACGTCTGCGCTGTTGCTGTTGCTGTTGATGGCGTCCGGCTTTCGACCATTTCGGATCTTTAGTACTTCCTCTATATCTTACGTCGCGTTGTTGTTGCAATTGTTGCTTCTGCTATTTTTGAATTTGTGTTTTTATAGCCAAATTGTGCACAACCAACTGGATTACTGGTTATACTAACGCACAATGTTGAAAGGACAATGCGATAAGCAGCATAAATGGAGATTTACAAGCAACTGAGTTTATTAGACTTGCAGTGGGCTTCAATAAAATCTCAAGTGGTAACTGGGGATAAGTAATATTCGTATTTACGAAATAGGTACGAATACATGCGGAATTCGCCGATACGATTCATACTCTGTACCTTATCGTCAAGGGTGTATTAGTTTTCTGCACATCGAAAATGTGTGTAAGACCTAAAAGAAGACGTGGCAGATCCACTCCTTCTATCGGAAGCGAAGTCGATTTAGCCTTGCTCTTCTCTAACTATATATAACTATATCTGCTAAGCTATAAGAATTACCAACTACGTGTTAAATATATTTCATTAAACATGCATGCCACATAATACTCTTCTCCCTGAATTTTTGCCGCTCAAAAACCATCAAACTCAAAATTTTTGTATATACCATATTTTTGATCGGCTCAGGGAGGAGTTTGCTTGAGTTAGATAGATACTAAACTTCATGACAAAGTCAAGAATACAAAACCAAAATGAAATAATCACCGATAAACGATATACGTCAAACTGAACTTTACATATTCTAATAAGATACTTCCTTATCTAATCAAAGCTATTCAAATCGTAACTAATTGTTTTGCTATATAAATCAATTCAATTATATTATCTTATCATATCTTATCGAACTTTTTTTTATAAGTACTTTACTTTCCACTTATATGTACTTCAGTATTATATTTAGTAGTATTTTATTCTTTATAGCCATGGTATTGGTTATAATTATATAATTGTATATATAATTATAATTAATTCACTGTAACTTTGAACAAGAAGTTTTCGTTAGTTAAGTGCGTAAAAAGTATCTCAATGCGAATAAAACGCAATTAACTTCATCAAAATCATTTACAGCATGTAAAGTGCGTCACAAAGGATAAACTCGCCAATACTGCAAAAGCATGTTATAAGATACAAATCAGTCAGTAACTTACTGTCGGCAAACACTTATCATCTGACACGTATTTGACAACTGCACGCGAAATGACATAAAAAGGAAGTGTGCGCGACAAACACACACAAGTATTTGCAGACACTCATTCAGACATTTTATCATTCCATTTAAGCTTGGTTATTTTTTTATCAAATGCCAAAAGGAAAATCATTTCGCTGCGCTGCCAATTACACAGACGCGCCCAAAAGACGGCATGCATGTTCATTACCGTGTTTCACTCATTCAAAAGACACATTAACCCACTTCGGTAAGAGATTTTCCGCGTCTTGCACGACGGCAAACGGTGGGCGGTGGGCGGTTAAACTTTTTAACAGATGGCTTTGCTTAGCACGTCTGTCGTTATTTCTATCTTACTTCGCCACTGAAGGTAGATGACATCTTGCTGACTTTAAGTGTATTCCTGCTGTGCGTCTAACGACTGGCTGCCCTTAATGAAAACCGCCATTTACGTACTTCAATTATTTCGCTGCCTACCTCTCTCTCTCTCACTTTTCCGTCTCGGAATAACTTCACCTTCAATTTCAATTAATTAAAATTCTGTATGCAAATTATACAAGTTGTTGCCTGTCGTCGTGCCTACTTGTATCATATTATTTAAACAGTATCTTTGCGAAGCTGTGACACACGCATTTTTACCTTGTTTCGCAGCCGTTTTGGCTTCTTCCGCTTTCACAATCATTTCCTTTTGCGCATTTTAAGTATTTTGGCCTTGTTTTAATTGCCTGCAATTAAGCGCCATTGAAGCAATTTGTTATATTAGATGATAACATACTTGCACATTTGTTCATATGATATGAAGATCTTACAATAATTATTAAAAACAACTGTACTTAATACTTGTTTGTTTTATTGAATTTAATTTTCAAGCATAAAAATGATATAAGAAAATAATTAAGCAAACATAAACATAATTCGGTCTGCGTTTTAAGTCATTCAAATAAACTGAAAGCTGAAGAAAATAATGCCGCTTTATAAATGTATATTTGCTTAAAAAATTATGCTTATCACAACAAAACAACTCAAAACATAAATCAAAGTTTAACGCTTGCAGGCATGCAACCCTTCAAAGACATGCCTGAAAAAAAAATGAAACACTCAATAAATAAATATTTAAGTAAAAAAAATTGAAACGCAAATCGAATGCTTAGGTAAACAAAGTCGGTAGTAAATGTCAAAACGCTTTACGAACTTTCGTCGGCAATAAAAACGTCTCAAAAAAAAATGCAATTTTATCCGACATTGAACAGTGAGTAAGAATCAAACGGTATGAGCGTGTGAGTGCGCTATACAGTTATAGAAAAAAAATCAAGTAGTAGCACGCGGGGGGGCCAAAAAAGAGTGACTCGTGCACCCATGGGACGGTTTGATTTACCGTCAACAGGAGATTAAAATTTGTGCGCAAACCAAAAAAGTGAATTAAAAACTTCACAAACTGGTAGCGAAAACAGGAAGGGCTTTTGGCCGCTAACAAACCAACCCAACCCAACCAACCAACTAAACAACCCTCAACAGCGCCGCGACAGTCGCAAATTGAGTTGCAACACTTGGCAGGTTTTTATCTACGCACAACAATCAGTTGCTACCGCTCGGTGCCTCAAGTGAGAGACCCCTTCAATTCGGCTCGAAAGTCAACACGCAATAAAATGAGCACAGTAGGTCGCACAACCACCGGACAAGACCCCAGACATGTCTAAAGCGTTCGGATCGCACTCGCTCGGATTGAGTTATTTCGGCACACCGTTGCAGTGTTGCTTACAACGGTTTCAACTATTTCGTGTTCAGCTATGATAACAAGATTTGTTTTCAAAAATTATGGTTTCAAAAAAAAAAAAACCGTCATTAGACTTGCCGAAATTTCAAAGATTGCTTAATTGCGCAATTGCAATCAGACTACAGAACTCACCCTTCATATTGACGCTAGCATGTTTCTCCCCTCGAAACACTGAGCAGCAATTTAATCAAATTAAAATTTACAATTTTACTATTTTGCGCGCTTAAACAAAATTAATTCTTTTATTGTCAGTGCAGACTGCAAAACAGTGTGTTTCTTCTTTTAGCTTAATTTTTTTTTTTTTACTTTTTTTTTTTTCAAAACCAATTTCTGTTTTATGTTTGTTGCCCCTCCAACGACTCGGGCCTGACAAAGTGTCTGTCTGTTGGTATCTGCAGTGTTTCGAAAAACATTTTTAAAATCGTACATGCAAAGTCAACAACACCAACAACCACAAACAACTGGAGTCAGTTGTTGTCTCAGACCCAATCCATTTTTCGGTGAATTGAGTTTGGTCGTTTGATTTTTAGTCGACGATAACGCGGTCCACCCCGCTACACTGTCGGGGTGTTGTCCCGGCTGGTTACCACTCGTCCTTGTTAGCATTGTAAACTCATTGAATATTTCAACACGCATCCTTAGAAAAATGTTTTATAGATTGTAGCTAAGGATGGGCACAGCAGCGCAATGAGGACGCGTTCTTTGTTTGTATGTACATGAATATTCCATTAGACAATTTTTCGTTTTTATTTGTGATTTATCGTAATGAGTACTTTATTTATTGTTGTCGTTGTGCCTCTTCCCTATTAAAATTTTTCATAGAATGCTCACTTTTTTTGACTGGGAACACATTGTCTGTTGGTTTGTTGTTATTAAAAATAAATTAACCATTTATCATTGCGTCTGGTTTATATAAAACCGAGTTTCAGCCAACAACTGTTCTAGAGAATGTATTCAAAGCTCTGCCATATTTATAAACATACAATATATGCAAGAGCGTAGCCAGCTTGTCACAAAGGGCTTGGTGGCCAAGATTGCTTTTTGCATAAATCTGACGACTTTTTGCATAAATCAGAGCTAATTCAAGTATTGGAAGTACCAAAGTTTTGATATATTGGCTCGGCCCCCTGGCTAAACTCTTGAATATATATACATACTTAGTACTAAGTGCATAGTTTATTATAAGAATGAATAAACGATTTACCATACTGCCAGAAGTCTCAATGCGGCAATGGTTTTAGAATCGGCCTACCTCGACGATAATAAGTGTATGCGATATTATTTATAATTAAATTAATATTTATTAAATTAATGGTTAAAGTCATGGCAAAGACTATGTTAAAAAAAAATTGAGCTCTCCGAGCGAACGAAGTAAGTTTAGTATACATTCTAGTCAAAATTTTTCAACAAACAAAAAAAAATAAATTTTACAATTCTATTTTCAAGAATATTTGAGAAATCTTTTTCTATTGTGCCAAATTGCAAATTTAATTTCAGCGACTTTTTTATACAAAATATATTGAAAAACTAATAAAACTCTAATTTTTATACTTAAGCTGAAAAAAAAAAAATGTGCTCAACCTCGCGCGAACGTGCTACTAGAACACATGTAGCCGGCAAAGATTGCCGCGATTTGATCTTTATACGCACGAAACGAGTAAGTTTACTTCGTATAATTTCAAATAAAACAAGCAATAAAAACAATCTATGGCAATCTATCTAGGCGAAGCGAGAAGTACCAGCCTTTACCTATCAGGCTCTGCAAAAGAATACTGTTGTTAAGCCCCCACCAAGGTAAGAAGCAAAGCAAGCAGCTCAGATAAATTGACCTTTACCAAATCTCATTTTTAGAATTAATATCTATCAGCGAAAATTGGTCAAGGAGACAACATTTAAAATCTACAATCTACGCGGCGATATACCAGTAGTCCTGGGTGGCCGATCATCGAAGAAGGAGCCATCACTGCGCTGGCGTTGCAAGCCGGAACAATTGGACTATTGCTATTATTTGCCGATATTTGTTGACGGGTGAATAGCACAATTGTTTGCATTCTGATTCTCTTATGCTATAATCTTGTAACCCGAAATTAGTTTGGCTGACACCGATAGCGACACGCGAATGTTGGCGCTCAATGGCGCCATCGATCTGATAAACAAAGCGCCACAAAAGATTTTGCCTGTGCTGCCGAAATTGATATTACCACTGAAACGTGCCTTTTGCACTCGCGATAAACGAATAATCATATCCGCATTGAAAGTCTTACAACTAATGGTGCGACAAGGTAAGTGCCAAACAACACACTTTGACTTTATGCTAAAGGTATCCAATGCCTCTTTAGGTCCATGTGTTGGCCAAGCGCTTGTACCTTTTTACCGGCAAATTTTGGCCGTTTGTAATATCTACAAAAATATCAATGTCAACCTTGGCGCGGGTATTGATCCCGATCGTAGTTGTCGTATTGGCGATGTTATCGAAGACACACTTAAGTTGCTTGAGCATTGCGGTGGACCAAATGCGTTTATCAACATAAAATACATGATACCGACCTATGAGAGTAGCATCTATCCGAAGTGTGAGCCTCAAGAATCCAAGGATGATCCCGAATAAGTAACGATTTCATGTAGAACTATGCATCTTATGTACTATAATTTAATTCGCCAAAGAGCTTTTTATTGTGTATGCAATTGTTGAAAATAGTTTTGATACCAAAATTCACTGAAGATATTCATTATCAATTAAAACTTTTTAATCTTATTTATAAATATAAGTTAAGTGGCTCGAAATATATGGAATTGAAGTGGTGTTATATGTTGATAAAAACTCACGACCGACCTTATAACATAATTTCAGCTAAGTACTTTTTCATCAGCAGTCTGTATAAGCCAACTAACAGAAAATGTTATTGATCATAAATCGTATAAGCATTTAATTAAAGAAAAGTCTAGCGCAAAACCATAAAACATAATTATGGTCGAGTCATAAAAGGAGAAATAAATAAACTACCGAAAATTCAGCCGCTCTTCAACGCTTTGTATGTATGTATGTATGTATGTATGTACATTACTATATGTGTACACTGTACACACAAATTTAAAGAGACCATCGAGTGTACTTACATTAAATTACGGATACACTCATTCTTGGCACCCTGAGGACATTTTCACCACATACGCGAGGACACTGACTCACATATCCTGTATCTGGTGTTGATGAGTGTGTGTTGTGTGTGTTGTATGTGTTGTGTGTGCCAGGGCGCAAAATGAAGATGACGTTCCGTTATATGTACAAGTATGGTGCAACTTGGTGTGGCTGCTCACATGGAAATTGCTTTAATATAGCGGAAATTGCAGGAGAGTGCATAAATTGACACAAACGCCCAGGGGCACAATTCAACGTAATTCGACACACACACACACATACACATTTATATAGGAAAGTGCGCGCATGAAAAGCGAAAGTCCTGACTGGCAAAGTGTTGTTGCCCTTTCCACATTCGTTCACGCTTCGGTACGCAAAGTGCTTGCAAATATGTTGCATGCGCAATTCGCTGGAAAGTGTATTTCACTTGTCATGCCTGGCGAAAATATGATCTGACTTTGTACAGCACATCGCATCGTATCGGTTCAACGCGAATCGAAGCCAACGAAAACGCTGGCAGGACAAACTCCAAAAAAACCAAAAAAGAAAAACAAAAACAAACTGCTCAATACGCAGCAGCAAAGTGCCGCAGGGAATTCGACATTTGACTTTAGGTTGATGTTGCAAGTTGAGTTGTGTTCGGTTTATAGAAATGACACTAACGTTTAATGTTCACAATATGCAGCAATCATAGTAACAGGGCTGTAATATTTTAACGCAGTTCAGTTTAAATACTGACCATGCAGCAACTTGAAAAGTTACTTAAAGAGTTATGTGACATTTATCTACAAAGACCAAACATGAACTAGTAACAAAAACTACATTTATGAGTTATATTGTTGGAAAACTTATTTCATATGAATCAAGAACATTATCAAAAATTTCCATTCTTTGATTCTAACTGGTTCCCTGCCAAAATAATATGAGTGACGATGTCTAATTTTAACTTTTCATTTCGATCATGAAATGATTTGTAAACGGATTGTTGGCCAAAAAATTATTAACGTAGACTCAAGAAGTTAGGTAGCATATCAAGGTACCACCCAACGAGAACACTTTTAAAGTTGTTGCTACCAGTTTAAGGAGTGTAATACAAGCTTTGGTGATATATACAAATTTGGCTTGTTATTAAATAGCAGTTTTAATTATTTTGAGGAACAAAAAAAAAACAAAAACATCTATTTGAAAAGTAAAAAATGTAGCATTTGTATTAGTCCATTACAAATCATTTGGTCTTAAGTAATGTTTTAATAATAAAATTTGGAATCAGGATGGTATTTTCACCAAAAACAATACCAAAACCCTTACAAAATGTATAAAATTGGTAAACTAAGCAAAGGTTGGAATATAAACTCTGGAAGAGTTTCTTTAGTTTAATTTTGTAAATACACTTTCTCACATTTTGCACAATTGTACAAAAACGAATGGGGAAACAAATATGTAATAATTATTCAAGATTCCTAATACCCTAAGGTTCAAAACCTCCAAAGCAAACATACAGATAAAGTATATAGGAGAGATATGAAAAATCTAAACATGAGGCAACCCACATAAACTCTCTTTTGCTCGTATTAATTTTTTTTCGATAAAAAGCTTTATTATTTATTTAATTCAAAGAAATTAATTGTTTATAATTTTTTTCTCACTTTTGAGCATATTGTTGGACTAACTAATTGAAATAATTCGTGGTTCATTAATGATACAAAAATGCCCTTTTAACATCTGTGCTTCCTTGGTTGCTTGGCGACTTAGCCTCACAAATAAACTTCGCCTCATTACGACAAGACCAGTCATTCATTAAGAATCCATCACCATTCCGATTAAGACATAAACAATCCTCTACAGCGCCAAGATCATTCGGTTCACCTGATGCCCATTTCGCATAGGGCAGAATCCGGACAGAATCTCCGATAGCTAAAAAAGATCCTGGCTTACCAAAGCCAGATATCCATATCCAGTCTTTTGGATCCGCAGTGTAGCCTTGGGTCAAAAAGTGAGCACTGATTAGAGTCAACTCCATATCATTCTCGATTGTTGCCAAATGACCACCAAGTTGCATGCATCGTACAGCTGCACCGAACCAATTAAGCTATATTAAAATATAAGTATCAATATCGAACGACTATTCAAGTTATTTTCACTTCACTTTTTGATGATTTCTCAATGTAGTAGAATTTGTCGCCGATCTGTGTAAACGGATTTATACATTCCGAAAACTGTGCTTGTTCAATATATGCAATGAACACAGCAAATATAAGAAAATAGTGCTTCATGGTAAAAAGCTAAACTTGAAATGACTTTTGGATTCGGAGCGTGTACGATTAAATAGAATGGACTACTCTGTGGGTTGCACGACTTATCAATTAACAAACAACAATGACAACAATTTACAAAATAACTTAAGTAAAGATTGATCGACATTGGGATACCCAGTACTTTAAACTACGTAAAATCATTTGAGGCACAATAAATTTAGCTCTTACATTATAGACATCTATATGCCTATATAGACAAGTCATCGGACAAAGAGGTAGGCTTCTGTCACGAGATGAAAATAATTCCTTTTAAACACTTAATATTAGGCCGTATTCATTTATTACGTAAGACGACTATTGCCAGCTTTGCCTATGTAAAAAAAATTGTAATAGGCTCCGCCCTTTATATCGTCATTTGTAATAAATGCCTCTTACCAAATCTTAATGTATTTTTTTTTTGGTGTAGGGTATATGTAAAGATTGTGTACTGTTGTAAATGAATGTGATTCCCAATTTCAGCATGTCTATCCTTCGATATTGTGTAGCTTCGGGTTTATTTAAAGCGTGGTGATTATGTGCGAGCACTACAATTATAACAATAAACAAAGAAAATATAAATTTTTTAATTTTTTTTACCGCAAACATAAATGATAAAAAAATAAATTATATAAAATATATATTATAAGTATATAAAATACCGCAAACATATATGATAAATTATTTTTCAAATGTTTGATAAAAAATTATTAATTTAATTAAATTAAATTATTAATTACAAATCTATATCAAAAGTACAAGCAGAAAGTTGATTTCTTACCAGACAAACTCACTTATTTTTCAAGCTAGCTTTAAGCAATATTTTGTAAATTTAAAGGCAAATAAAGCATAACTATAAATATAAATATAATACAAGGCTGAGAAGGTTATGACGCTTTTTATAGACATGATTAAGAATTTATTCGATAGTTATTGCGTCTTTGACAACCTTCGCCAATGGTAGAAGAGGAGTCGTTCGTTTTGGTCTAATCTCACAAAGGATATGATTTTCGATCGATATAGATATTTAAGCAAAGTGATCTTTGAATAATTTGTGTCTTAATAACAAAAAATATTCAAATAAAATACAATTAAAATTTAAATATATGTTTTATGGACTGGCTTAACCGCAAATCAGCCTTATATGGGTTTGTGTACTGATTAAAATTGAATACGGAAAACTAAAATCGAATTATGTTCAGCAATATCAAAAATATTTTAGTTCAAACAACGATTGCTATTTTCTACAGATGTAAGAACTTCTGAATACCATTAATATCGTATATACATAACAAATAACACAAACACCAATCAATAAGCTGATCTCTACCTTTTCTTCAGCGCTAAGTTTTTATTATGAGTCAGCAACATGCTTATACGAAAAGGGAATTCACAATATAAAACTAATAAAACACTGAGTCGATACCCTATACCTTTTTATACGAGAGTCTATAATAACATTAATTCAGTCAATACTAAAGACGTGACGCACCCTAAAGCAACTTTATAAGTTTTGGTCTAAAAATAAACTTCATCTAAATACTCATTAGGCTTTTGTATCAGATCCGCATGTCATCTCTCAGACCATTTGTAAGAACGTATTGGTTTCAGCCTATAATGACTTAAGCAACAACTCATTCGGATCTGGATTTAATTTCTCGACAAAAGTACATCATTTTGTTTACACTTTTGATACACTTAATTGTTTTATAACCTTGGCATGAAGTAATTTTTGTTGATCATCACAACAAGTCGTCTGTTTGTAATCTCCCCTCAAGATATCGGCCTTAAGTTTTTTAAAGATTCTTTTTTCATTGGTCAGAACCGGCATGATCGACCAACTAATAGCCTCCATACATTACGTCTAGTGTTCGGTATTTCAAAGTCGACGATTCTCGACTGTGACGTTTTTACTTGCTAATTAATGTGTGGTAAAAATCAAATTTCATTTGCATATAAAACCTAAACGCTTCGGACTCAAAGCTCATTTCAAGTTAAGCTTTCAATTATGAAGCATCATTTGGTTATACTTGCTGTGATTATTGCACATGTTGGTCAGGCACAATTTTCTGAATGTATAAATCCGTTTACAAAGATCGGCGAAAAGTTCTACTACATTGAGAATCAACAAAAAGTAAATAAAAATTATAATTAAGAGTTTGTAAGATGAGCTTAGCATATTTTCATTTTTTTTTTATTTAGCTTACTTGGTTCGCTGCAGCTGTAAAATGCATACAACTTGGTGGTCAACTGGCAACAATCGAGAATGAAAAGGAAATGACTGAACTCAGTGCACATTTATCGACACAAGGCTACACTGGGGATCAAAAAGACTGGATGTGGATATCGGGCATCGGTAAGTCAGGATCTTTCTTGGCCATCGGTAATCCAACTCGAATTCTGCCTTATGCCAAATGGGGAAAAGGCCAACCTGATGACGCTAACTCAAAGGAGGATTGCGTACATATATTCCGGAACGATAACGGATTCGTAATGAATGACAGGCATTGCCGCGCCGAAGCAAAGTTCATATGTGAGACCAAACCTCCTTTTAATCCAGCGGACATAGATGTTAGAAGTGCATTTATAAATTGAATTGTTGATCCCTAATTAATTTTTTAAATTACAAAAAAGTTTTAATACTCCTTTACTTTTTACTAATTATTATTATTTCAACAATATGTTAAATTTCTTTTATCTTAAAATGATTTCAAAGCTACTCAGAAAACTAAATGTATTACAATCAACAGATTTTATTTGTACATTTCTTATCTGACTCATGAATACTGACGTCAGCTGCCTTTAATAAAATATGTTTATTTTGTTGGGTAATCAAGTTTTTTTCTGCAAAACAAAGCAAACAAATTTTTGTTTACATAATTTGCCTGATTAGGCTTCACAGATGAAATAAGTCGCCACTTTACAGTTCCAGTCATCCATATAATACTGATTGTTCTTTCGATGCAAACTAACACAGTGCCCGCTGCCATTCGGCTGATTATTCCACCATTTAGCGTATGGCATGTGCGTCGTACCATTGGTGAAAGTGAAAAAACTACCTGGCATGCCAAAGCCCGATATCCACATCCATTCGGCAGGCCTAAATCCCTGCGACATTAGGTAGTCTGAGAGCGCATCCATCTCGGTTGAGTTACCAATCGTAGCTAAATGCGCATCCATTTGCATGCAATGTTTCAAAGCGGCAAACCAATTGAGCTGCAATTAATGCAAATTAAATCGAATATTAGTCAGATGAAGTTTACAACATTCAATCATTTTTGCTAACCTTGTGATTATGATCGATAAAATACGAACGATCGCCGACTTCCGTAAAACGATCCAAGCTCGTCGAATTAACTAAAGCTAAACAAAGTAGCAAACAGTATAAAAATGACTGCAGTCTTGCTACTTTCTTGAGTACGATCATTAATAGCATCTTGAATGTTTTGAGTTCTATAATTGCATGCAAGTCTTATTTAAAGGCAGCGCCAACAATGATAAGTGCCACGTTTTCGTTAACCTCTTGACCGTAGCGGATTCAAAAGAAATATATTAATCAATATAGACTGATAGGCGATGTATTTCAAAAACATTTGCAATAATCAGTACGTTCGATTTGAATGTAAGTGAAAGCGATAACATTACTTTGCACATTGTACTAGTCTCGAAAGGCAACTTAATTAACTGTTCGAAATTCTAATTATGCTAAACAAAATCATTTTAAATAAGAATTATTATTTTATTCAGCAACAGAAAACAATATATTTTTTTTTAAAAATCACTTATTGCTCACAAATGAAATAGCCTTGATTTCTGCAATGCCAATCATTCATAAAGAACTCATCGTTTTTCCGATACAAGTTGATGCAACTCTCATTGGCGCCATAGTCATCCGGTTGTCCCCGCCACCATTTCGCATAGGTCATTGGCGCGCCAGTGCCAAACGATAGATAATTTCCACGCACACCCATACCCGAAATCCAAATCCAATCACTCTCCGAGAAACCTTGAGACATTAGGTGATCATTCAAGAGTGCCATCTCTGTGGCGTTCGCAATCGTCGTCAATTGTGCATGCATCTGAATACACCGATTCGCCGCTACGTACCAATTCACCTATAAAGCATATCGTAACACTTACAAATTCAAATGTTCTTAAGTGTGTAACGCTTACCTTATTAGTATTTTCGACAAAGTAATCTTTATTGCCAATGCGTGTAAAAAATCCATAATTACAGTTGACAAAAGCCAATAGTAATAAGAAGAGGTTCCAGCGAAAGACCGTGCGGACTTGCATTATTATTCTAAGTACTTGAAGCTTTTTAGCGATTTTTGAATCTGTTTTATAATATGAAATGCAATTTGACTTTTATAGCAAATGTTTAATGCGCGAATTAAATTCTTTATCAATTATATTTTCGAAATATAATGTGAACTTAAACATTTTGGAACAGAGTCATTGAACTGTAAAATCTATCAAGAAATAATATGCATTTTGAATGACGTCAAGGCTAACAAATAAAGAAGAATTGAACTCAAAGAATTTTTACTATTTTATTTTATTTATGTGAAATATATAAAGTAAAATAGAGACAGACTGTCAGTGGTAAAATTAAGGAACTTCATGTTGCTTTGGTTTATTAAAATCAACATGCTAAACACTTTTCACTTCTTACCGTTAGACTTTTTCTAATAAAGGTGCTCTCAATATATGCTTTTACTGAGTTGCATCAATTTCTGTGTGGGGGTGCCAGCAAACAACGATAGTGGTGACAACAACAGTTTTGGTAGCTTGTATGCGGTTTCGACTTTGACAACTGCAGCATCTGTCGCCTGTGTTGTACGAAATGCCGGAACTAAATAGCGGGGGGTGTGCCGCAACCACCGTTATCAACATTGCCACCACCACCACCACTATACTAACAATACAGTCAACAATCATAGACACTCGATCGACATGCGACGTTCAACGGATGTCGAGCACAATGCCAACGGTGATGATGATGATTGAAACGACTTCGACTTGGCATGCATGATTTAGTAACCTTTCGATGTTTATTTCATTTCGCAAATTGCAAATAAGTTGCTCGCAAATTATTGTTGTTAGCATTTTGAAGTACGACTGCCTACTCGGGATTATATTGGTTGAACAAAGCGGAAACCGCATACTCTGGCCTAAAGGACAGACAACGAGACATTCAGCTAGTCTGTCTGTTCTAATAGTCCTTTGTCCGCAGTCGGCTTGCTACGCCGCGTGTCGTCGCGCCGTGTCGTGTGACATTTCTCGCAAATTATGTTCGACTGGCAGTCTGCTTCGATGCTGCATCCTGCGACCGAGTCGCGTTGAATCGGTTCGTTCGTTCGCTTTTGCTATAGCAAAACATTTTAGTAGATAATCCGATTATTTTTGTTGCAGTTCTCAGACCTCAACCTCATCGTTCGCGTTTGTCGTGGCCGTTGCAAACGCATATGGCATAAACACGTATTTAGGCAACAAACGTGTTCGCCTGGCAATGTACAGCATCACCAGCACGGGCAACGGCAGACTCAATGCACTCATTGTCCTTCCTCTAGTTTATTGTTCAGACTACAACTGGCAAAAAAAAAAAAGAAAAAATTATGGCTTGTGATTTTCATGCGTCGCACTCATAATTGGATTTCGATGACTGCAAATTGGTGATAATTTCGATTTGCTTGCAGGGCACGTGATTTTGCACCCGTAAGTAAGCAATGCAATCAACAGATTTACTCTCGACTCAAAGAAAATACGCACATATGCACACGAAATTGTGTGGTTAATTTCTCAAATATCTCTGAAACCTATTACGGTATATGTCTCCTATGCTAAGTGAGTGAACGCTGCTGATAAGCGGTCAAAGCAATTTAACACATGTCGCATTTGAACCGTAGATTATGTTAGCTCGAAGATTTTGCTTTTCAACGAACTCATCTTCAATATATAAATTAAACTCAACGACATTCTAAGTGCTGAACTCTGCTGCCTTAAAATATGTTAATACACAACCAATCGAATTCGATTGCACAATTTTAATGCATACCTTAAGGCGCAGCCTAACTAAATTAATTTTGTAAAACCATTCTACTTCTTATATCAATATTAAATAAATAACAATTTAAGATTCTTTTACAAGAAATTTAATTTTTTAATACACAACCCAAGTAAAACCTATACTTAAATGATACTCAAGCTCTTACATTATCCCTAAATTCTATAAGAGAAAATTCATATCGCATAATAATCTGTAAAATTCAACCCTCCGTTTATACATATGTAAAAAAAGAAATGATAAGACTGGAGAGCGCTTTTCACTGCTTCCGATGCAACGTCAACGACGAATAAGATATAAAAATCGAAAGCAGCAAACCACGCGTTTTGGGAATTGTCAACAGCACCAATAACAAAAATATCGCCTATGAAGGCGATTCAATGAGATTGTGATAATTTCGCACTATACAAAAAACGACAAGAGTGTACAAAACGGCATTAAAATAATAAAGCCAAGCCCGGCCGTCGTGTGGCAGGAAACTCGCAAAGGACGACAACAATGGTTAAAACCAAAAACGAGCAAATAAGAATACAAGTTTACTGTACGAGTATACAAGAAAAATAAAGAAAAAACGGCAGCCGGCGAGAACAGCAGCAATAATAAAAACATAAGTGTGAATAGTCAATGAGGGAACAATGAAGACGCTTGAGTTCGGTGAGCGTATACAGTGCTGCATCAATCGGTAGGTCTAAGGGTGGCTGGCTGGCTTCTGAGGATATAATGTTTAACGCAACAAATGAAGCGTGGGGTGTTTGATTGTCGTTGCTTTCAACAGCGTCGTTGCCTGAAACCAAACAATGCAATCATAATTTTACAAGCATTCGATAGAGCAAGGTGTCTGGCTTCGAGAATCCGGCATCTATGCTGTCAGTTGTGTTTAGAATTATGCCACCCCCCCAACTATGAGCGAACGTAAATTTAGTTATTGTCCACAGGCCGAACGTCCATTGGGACATTGCTGGCAGTGGTTCGTCTTTCGAGTCCTGCCTTATTTCCATCACTTTCTGATTATTTTATTTATTATTACTTTTACACACACTATACTACGGCTTAAGAGTGTATTAGTTTTGAGCAAAGCAGAATTGTATCTAACACACGGAAGCAGACGTGGCGACCTCAACCAATAGATACTTTTATAATCAATATCGATGCGAATCGGAAATTGTATGTAGTGTAAGGTATGTCTCTATAAATTAAAAATTTGGGTACAGCCTTCTGGTAAAAATTTAAAAATCCTTATCTTAAACTATAATCTCTCGAACCAATCTGTTGAACCATAGTCAATAAATGTACCATTGAAAAGAAAAATAAATCATCAAAAAATAAGGTTCTATATAGCAGGGTATTTCTAAGTCGAACACTTTCTACGTTACATGTTATTCTTGGTTTATTTAGTAATAACATATTATAAGACCCTTGAAAACAACACAAGCCAACAAGTGTGCGTGTCTGTGTGATTTAACACACACTACAATACAATTTTCTTTGGCTTTTATTTCATTACCATTTTCCACTCTTTAAACATAATAGTTGATAAGTCCTTGAAATTTATTGTGTTTATTTTGTATTTTTATTGAAATTCATTTGATGTGCTGTTGATCAGCAATCAATTCTTCGAATTTGTTGCCGTTTTGTATTTTGTATTTTGTACTTCGAATTACGAATCTTATCTTGTTGTCAATTGGCAGCACATTTCCAACTGCTCTTGAATTTCGACAAATTCTGATTGTGCTCTGTCGTTATTTCGGTTGTCCTTATCGAAATTGGCATCGGAAATGGCAAATGGTTTGCAATTTTAATTGTTTGTAAACTGCAAACCATTTCTTTGTTTATGTTTATGTTTGTATTTGTTAATCTAACATGTCTGCCTTGCCTGAATGCCTGCCTGGCAATCGGCAACGTTCAATAGTTTGCCATGCTTTGGTGCGCTTCGTCGCCTGTGCGTGTTTTGCATGTTCGGCTGTGCAACTTCGACACAACTGCACATAAATTTGTCAATTTTGTTGGGCAACTTGTGCAAACTTGGCCGTAATCAACATTTATGGCTCAACTTAATACTGTAATGGTTTTCTCATAGTTGACTAAAGTGCAATGACTTTAATTATAATTGCCAACATTTTTGTCTGAATTAAAACTTGACGCTTTAATCTATTTATCACCACTTGTACGCATAAATATGCAATAACCAAAATTAAAACAATCTGTTAAGTGTTTGATTGATTAAATGCAACTCAATTTAAATTAACAAATCTTAAAAAATAGCAAATGTTTTTCTATTTCTTCGTACGTAGATAAATTCAGTGTGCAGAAACGTGTGGCATTTCCTTCTACCACCCACTTCAAAAAAAAAAAGTCATTGCACTATTATTTTTTGTTAATCAACATTTTTGACATGCCAATGACAGAAGACATTGGCATCATAAATAATCAGACAACATCATTGAATTTTTGTGTTTTGTTTTTTTATGATTTGCAAACTGGCCATATTTGAACTTAAGGTGAAGCTTATAACAAGCTGCAATCGCGAGAAAAACTCGACTTAAATTTGCATAGAAACAATAGGAATTTAAATTACAAATGCATACAAAAGTATAAACAAAAAGAATTCTTAGCAAATAATATTAAACAAATGCAAAAATGTTAAATAATGCAAATGGCAACAAGAAGCGGCCTACTAAAGTAGACAGCAACTCAAGATGGTTAAGTTACAACAAATCGCGCGTCAAGAGTTAACAACAAAAACTCTTAAGCCGAAAAAATAAACTTGAATTTCAGAAAAAACAGCAAATGCAACCCTCAGTGGCGGTTGAGCGAATTGCAATGACCTCAACCTACAGAACACAATTCAAGCGAAGTTGGCGACCATTTGTCAAAGTCGAACGTACGTCGAAGTTGATATGTGGGTCCAATGAGACAACGCTTGTTTTTGGCTTATGAGTTTTCTTATCTTCCGCTTGTCAGGCCAGAGTTCAACTGAGAGCCGGTGCCAAAAGTGCTTCGTTGTTGCTGCACATAAGATCCATGTGTGACGGGTGCCTGGTAAGTTACTTGTGGTTGACTCGAAGTTGTAATCTTCTTGATGTGCACGTAACGTTCAGATCCGCCACTGGGCACAGTGTATTGAATTACAGGCGCCGCCTTTTCTACAACACGCTCTTCATGACGCACATATTTTTCAGAGCCGCTTGATGGCGCAGTGAATTGCACAACTTGAGATGGTTGACTCTCCACTCGCTCTTCATGTTGATAGTACTCACTGCCGCCAGAGCTGGGCTGACTATAAATCTGGGTTCTGCCGAGTTGACCCTGTTCTTCGACGCCCGATTGGTAGCCTTGTACACCGCCATAATTTACTTGAGTTCCAGCATTAGCTTCCTGGGCAAATTGCACATTGCTAGATTGGCTAAATGCGGCATTACTGGAGAGAGAAGAGCCCAACGAGGCTGCGCTATTTAATCCAAGGCCTTGCGAGAGTCCGAGTCCGTGAGAAAGTCCAACGCCCTCAGTTGCGCCAATGCCTTGCGTAACACCAATACTTTGACCAGCGTCAACATCAGTATCGACAGCGCCAGCTCCTCCATATGAACCTACTTCTTCAAATGAGCCATGTGTGCCCAATCCGGCACCATAACCACTGTTGCTACCGCCATAACCACTAGACACGCTGTTGCTACCGCCATAACCACCAGACACGCTGTTGCTACCGCCATAACCACCCGACACGCTGTTGCTACCGCCATAACCACCAGACAAGCTGTTGCTTGCTCCTTCAGCACCTGAAACGCCGCCACTGTAGCCACTTGACAGGCCACCGCTGCTGTAGCCGTTCGATAAGCCACCACTGCTATACCCACTGCCCCCAAGTCCGCCCGACACTCCAGCCCCATATCCACCGGAAATTCCGCCACCATAACCAAATTATGAGTTTTCTTATCTTCGGCTTGGACAAGTATGATATCATAGCTGAAAGTATATTAAAAGTGATGACAACGGTTTCCAGCTGCTTAATGATTCTACTTTCTGAAGGTGTAGCCAGAACACATGCATTGTCCGCTAAGCCAGCAGATTACAGTCAGCAAGTAACGCAGTAATAGCGCAGATAAGCTTCAGGGTGTGTTTGATACTTTCGGTATAGGCAACAAACAGCATTTGATTAATTTAAGCTTAAAGTGCATTGCTTCTCATATGTATACAAGTTCAATATGCTCTTCAGTAAATGTGCACACCTTAGACCCTTCTTGTATTTTCTAAGGCCAAGCAAAACAAGTTTTTTTGGCCGCTTTCAAACTTGCACCATGACTGCCAAACCACCCAAACTTGCACATAAAATTTATGACGTCCCATTTAAGCTCAGTTATTGTTAGTTGTGTAATGCCTTTGGCACTTTTATCTCAGTTCTTTTTTGCTGTCGCCACCGTCGGATAATATTGGCCTAAAGCGCCCTTTTAATTATCACACGTAATGACAGTTCCAAGTGCAATTGTTAATTAATTGCCAGTAGTTGGCTTTGTTCCACTCTATAGACGGTATGGTCACAAGACCGTAGAAGCTCTTTGCCAAAATTTATGACCAACTCATTTGTATTTCTAGTTGCCGACATTCTGCCCCTCTTCAAATTTTCCATTAGTCGTTTGATAGTATTATTTCAACATGTGTGTGCCAAATGAAATCCTGTAGTCGTTCATTCAATATAATGAAGTGTTTGTCATGCCCTGTGTCTATTGTTGGGGCTACTTTATATTTGCTTCTCTGCAGCCGCACACTTGCTTGGTGGTTACATGCGAATACATTAACTGCGTAGTTCCTTAATAGGTATGTTTGGTTTTTCTTTTTGGCAACTTGGTCATTGGCAAAATGTCATTCAAAGGCGGGCCAATAATCGCTAAATTACACTTTGATCAAAGCAAGACTGCTGTAAAGGGCGCCCAACAGCTACTGATGAATCATTGCCGAACTGAGCGCTATATTAAGACGACACTATACAGATAATTAGCATCTCATTATATGTAAGTACTTATAAGCCAAAAAAAAATTCAAAATTATCATTTTTTTGTATAGTCTTAATAATGTGCGCCTTAGAAGGTTGAAATACGACGAGGCTCAATTTAAAAAAATAAACAAAAAAAAACCTTTATCATTAGTATAATTTCACTTGAAGGTGGTTTCCGCTAAGGCAAATAATTTAAGACAATACAAAACATTAGGTGGACACTAAATTTCAACTTGAACTTGAAGTTTTTTGTGCGATTTTGTCGGTTGTTTAACAAAATGAAAGAGCCAGACGGAGAGACAATAATCGTTTCTGTCAAAATTGCTACAATATAATTGCCATAACCAACACGAATATCAAACAATCAACAACCAGACTAGCCGTCAAAACAACAACTTGTACAGCGACTGAGACTGTGCTGAACGCCGACATCGACAACATGAACAACATCGTTGATTAATGATGAGAGAAAAACCCCAGAAGATTAAATGCTTAAATGTTTTAATACGAGTACGTACAAAAAAAATAAACTTGTATTTGTATATACCAAATATGTATAGCAAAAATATAAAATTGCTTATCATTTTCGTATCTATCAAATGCGACTCAAATACAGCAGAACAGAACAGCAAGCGAAGAAACAATTAAAGATTATTGTATCTGATTAAAGACAATTAACGTCTGTCCAGCTCCACTGGAACTGCGTCTGAGCGATGCCATCTAAATGAATTTGCCCCACGCAGCTCCTTTCGAACGCCCATTCAACGCGTTGTAACAGCAACAGCAGCAGCAATTTTATACTGCTACAACAACAACAGCTTGAGACAATGCTATGTGCCACAGGTAGCGTGAAGATGCTATCGACAATCAAAAGACAACGTCCGACAACTATTTTGAGATTTGTTTTTGTTTTCAGTTTTACTTAAGTTTAGAATTAGAAAAACAAAAAAAAATCGTATTGTTAACTGTTGGTAATTTAATGAATCTCGTAGTTATTTCGTTTCATTCATTCAGATACATTCGCACGTTTGTTGAGTATTTGAATTAGTCGAACGCAGTCGTTTCAAGTGTGCGCAAATATTAATAAATACGACAGAAAGGAAAAACAAGTCTTCCAAATAAAAATTATTCTTTCCACAGTCACTTAAGTTCCAAGTGGCTCTCAATTATTAAGTGTCAAATCAAGAAATCCCCAGATTTAAATTCATATAAAGTATAACAATAAAAATAACCCATTTTTCGCCGTTATGAAGTCATTTTATTTACACGTCTTCTATTTGTCGATCATCAGTATTTTGCTGTCTCATCAACTTGTGCAAGGTTCTTAAACACGAAATTTTAATTATTAATTATAAAAATAAAAAACAAAAGAGTGCAATAATTAATAATTCCATAAATAAAAAGTCCGATTCGTAAAGTGATATACTAAATGTGTTCACAAATTGTTATTAACGATAAGTTGGGAAAAAATGTCACTGTTCAACTGGATTTTTTACAATACAAAGCGAAACAAAGTATAATCTGAAGAAATATACAAAGAGAAAATTTTTTTATTTTAGAAAAAGGATAAATATTTGTCAATATTTCTAACACATAATTAAAACCACAAGCTATATAACTACTTTTGTCTTAGCTGATGTTAGCAAAAGTTTTTTTTTTTTTAATTATATAACTTCGGCCATCTTCGAAATTGAGCATGTCTAATAAGCAAGCAGTTTGACAAGTGCTTTGGCTGCCAGTCTATCACGGCCAGTTCTCGACTGAAAAGGATATTTCCCGAAAGCCTTCCGCTATTGCGTCTGTCATATAATTTTCATCATTTTCTTTGGTTTTTTTTGACACTCTTATTCTTATAATTTTATTTAATTTTTTTATATCCGTTTTGTGAGTTAAACTTGCTTTTTAAACTTTTCTTTTAGTCAATTAAAAAAAGATGTAAATTAACAAGGAAGTCAAATAAAGATGTTCTTAAAATATACTTTATGACACTTCTTTCAAGACTGATAAAGGCCAATAATATGTATATATGTCACACTGTTACATCTCAACCAGCTAGTCAAGAAAACTATTTTCGCTAGCATACTCGTACGTATTTATACATGTATATTATATGTAAGCGAATCATTTTCAAAGAGCTTTGAGTTTTAAAATGAGTTAAGTTAAGATAAAATCGCTTTTGCGCAACGGATATGAGCGGTTACGCTCCAATTCCTCTTATTAGCGATGCCATTGAAGTACTAGCCTAATAACACGGCGCCATGAAACAAGGTTTGACACATAATTTTAATTAAGTTTCCGTTTATTTTGAAATGACAACCAGGTCAGGCGAATAAAGTGTCATCGAAGCTGGATTTCGATGAGAACACGGAGAATCAAAATGCCAACAACAGCAACACAAATGTACACGTGATGACAGGCACGGCACAAGGTAGTAATGATGGCCAAAGCGGTACAGGGCGTGGTATTAACACTGGTGGCATAGTGAACTCGAATACGGCAAATGCCGGTGATGCCAGTGGTGGAGGCGCTGGTAGCAGCAGTGGCAAAGGACCGAAAATCCACGGTGTACGCGTGACTGTTGACACTGGCGATGGTCAAAAATCGAAAGGTAATTAGAAAGTGCACAGAGCAATTAAGTGCAACATAGCAGAAACTTGTTTGCATACAAATCGCTTTTCAGAGTCTAAAGAGAGTGTTGAAATCACGGACTTGGGCAAACACAAGAAACGCGTTGGCATACACACGGACATCACGTTCGAAATAACAACCGATGGTGAGGGGAATGAGACAAGCTCTGCTCAACATGGCGATAAGGGTGAATAGTAACTTTTTAAGTAAAAAGGTAAATCCAACGCGTATATCCACAGAGGACGCTAGTGTACCCATCTATAAAGGACGTGACAGAAGTGACGGCAAGCATAAATCCCATAAGCCTTACGATCCAAAATCGCAATGGAATCCGACGGATCGTCGTGGCGGTGACAGTTATGGCGGCGGTCATTATGGTGGCGGTTATGATGAAATTTACGGTGGTGGTGGTGGTACTGCTGGCAGCGGTGCTTACTATCCACACACCCAACAGTATTATCCACAGCACACTGTACCCATTTATACCTCTGGATCCAGCAGTGATACGGGCACAATTTATCGTAGTGATGATGGCTGGTCCCACTATGTGCCAGTGTGGACGACTGAACGTGCACCGAGTGAACAAAGTCAACTCTATCGTCGGCCCAGCTGGAAGCCTTGCTATTGTATGGGCTCATATGGAAGTGATTATCGACGAAGACGTGCTAGCATCCATGGTGGAAATAAAAAGACAAAAATGCATATACTAAGGCCTACAAGTCCAGTCATTCAGATTGTGGATGGTAAACTAGAGCGACCATTTTCATAAAGTAGCGGTTTCCATTAAGTTGTGCTAGAAATAAGTACTTCAGTACCTAGAAATACTTTGATTGTACTCACAAACAACAAACATTTTGTAGATATCAAAAAACCAAGTATTTTTATGCTCCTAAACTATATCTTATTGAGCAATTCAACTAATTACAAAATATTTTAACTAGTTACTGTATAAAGTATTTATTACATGACTCTGGCCTGCGAATATTATAGACGAACGTAGCTCAAATCCAAAGAAGTAAGCTATTGTCCTCTTTAAAGTATTATTAATGAGACCCAAAGAACTCCTGCCATAATTAAAATGGTAATATTTTGCGACAGACAACTAGTAGGATCCGTTGGTTGTCTTTCTAATAATATAAAATTTAACAAAGAAAAAAAATAATAGTATGACATAAAAGCGTAGCAAGGGGGTCCCCTTGACTCACTACATATCAACTATAAAATACTGGGCCTCGAAAGCTTTCTAAAATATAAAACTTAAAGACTCAATTAGGAACGATAAAAGAATCAAATCTTAGCGATAAATCGCTAAAGCTTTTTATTTCAATAACACAAATTGCATTCCAAAAATTTGAATTTGTTTTAAAAAAAACTCGACTACGACAATTTATGAGTGAACACTGTATGTGCTTTGTCTGCCATTATCATCGACCGAAGACGTAGCTGCGTGGTAGCCAGTGCGCTTGCCATTTACATCGTACTGCTCGCTTTCGCCAGTGGTCAGATCCTTGTAATTCTTTACACGACCGCTTGAATCAAACTATAGTTGAAAAAAATTATTAGAATTCTTCACTATTATAATTTTAAAAGAAATTTTGAACACAAACCTCGGATTGCGAAGACCACTTGGATTGCTTTTCCCAGGACTTTGAATTGTAGCCTGAACCAGCATTACCAGCATCATAACCTGTACCGCTCGACAATGCAGCATTGCTACCTAGTCCAAGTCCTAAGCCCAAACCGCTTTGCAGATTCAAACCGGAGCCCGAACTCAAAGCAGCGTTACTATTGAGCAAAGAGCCGGAATGTAGAGCGGATTGTGAATTGTAGCCAGAGCTCAAAGCTGCGTTGCTATTGAGAAGAGAACCAGAGCTCAGAGCAGCATTGCTATTGAGCAGAGAACCAGCGCTGAGAGCTGCGTTGCTATTGAGCAGAGAACCGGAGCTTAAGCCAGCGTTAAGAGCCGAGCCTTGGTGCAAAGAAGACTGTGTGTTGAATGCGGAGCCGGAGTGCAAAGCAGCATTGGAACCGTAACCTGAATGAAGAGCACCACTTGAGCCCAAGACTTGAGCGCCACCAATGCTAGCACCACCAACATTAGTTGTCTGAATTTTCTGTTTAGCTGTCAGTTCAGCTTGACTCATCAACTCAGCAAGTCGCGAACTACCACCAACGGTCTGTTGGATTTGGCTACCACTATTGGATGCATAATTGGTGCGGAATCCTGAATTCAGACCAACTTGGTTAGACAAGCCAAGATTGCTTGTCAGAGCACTGTTTGCGTTAATCAAAGAACCGCTTGTCAGGCCAGAGTTCAACTGAGAGCCCGTGCCAAAAGTGCTTCGTTGTTGCTGCACATAAGATCCATGTGTGACGGGTGCCTGGTAAGTTACTTGTGGTTGACTCGAAGTTGTAATCTTCTTGATGTGCACGTAACGTTCAGATCCGCCACTGGGCACAGTGTATTGAATTACAGGCGCCGACTTTTCTACAACACGCTCTTCATGACGCACATATTTTTCGGAACCGCTTGATGGCGCAGTGAATTGCACAACTTGAGATGGTTGACTTTCCACTCGCTCTTCATGTTGATAGTACTCACTGCCGCCAGAGCTGGGCTGACTATAAATCTGGGTTCTGCCGAGTTGACCCTGTTCTTCGACGCCCGATTGGTAGCCTTGTACACCGCCATAATTTACTTGAGTTCCAGCATTAGCTTCCTGGGCAAATTGCACGTTGCTAGATTGGCTAAATGCGGCATTACTGGAGAGAGAAGAGCCCAACGAGGCTGCGCTATTTAATCCAAGGCCTTGCGAGAGTCCGAGTCCGTGAGAAAGTCCAACGCCCTCAGTTGCGCCAATGCCTTGCGTAACACCAATACTTTGACCAGCGTCAACATCAGTATCGACAGCGCCAGCTCCTCCATATGAACCTACTTCTTCAAATGAGCCATGTGTGCCCAATCCGGCACCATAACCACTGTTGCTACCGCCATAACCACTAGACACGCTGTTGCTACCGCCATAACCACCAGACACGCTGTTGCTACCGCCATAACCACCAGACAAGCTGTTGCTTGCTCCTTGAGCACCTGAAACGCCACCACTGTAGCCACTTGACAGGCCACCGCTGCTGTAGCCGTTCGATAAGCCACCACTGCTATACCCACTGCCCCCAAGTCCGCCGGACACTCCAGCCCCATATCCACCGGAAATTCCGCCACCATAACCAAACTCACTTCCCGTAATACCAGCATTTCTTTTTGCCTCTTCCACAGCTCTTTGGTGTTCAATTTCGTGTCTAGTTTTAAATATTTAATTAAATTGTATTAATTAAAAAATGTATATTGCTTAAAACTCCAAAAATTATATGTCAAAACCAATTTATAAGTAATTTTGTTTGTCTCTTTATACCATGCCAATTTAAAATTTCTAGATTTATCATTGGTACACGGTACTTACTTCTTGTGAAAACCATTCTGACTTTATGACGTCATCGTATTTTAAAGTTACAAATTCAAAATTAAAAAAAAAAAAACAAAAGTTTAATAAAATGCTTACTTTTAAATGTTTAAAAATACAGAATTTTGTTTACTTACTGTGACCATTCTGTAAAGAAAAGATAAATATAATTTTAGTTACAATTCTTAGGTAATGGTTATAGGTTTCATACATATAGATAAATACTTATATTTATTAGTATTCAATACGTTTCTTGTAAGGTTTTAGACAAGAATTTCTTGCTGCAAGATAAGCAGATAAAAGTTATAATTGTTCTACGTTATAATTTTTCTACCTTATAACTTTTATCTTCACTAAGAGTATTAGTATTATTGTTATCCAAACAAATTCGATTTGTGTCTACAACTCTATTTTCCATTGCAAATCTGCACTGAGAATTGCTACCAACTTAGTCCGTTCTAGAGTATTCTTTAAGGATAAATTGGTTAAGTTGACTATAATGTCTACGTGCGGCTTAAAATCTGTAAAATTGTATCTGGCAGCTACTTTAGAACAATGCGTCGGCCTTTACTTGATAATTTCCATATAATATGGTGTGACGTGGATCCTCTGGAATCTACATCCCAATATGGGTAATCAGAAAATAATTCGAAGAAACTGTATAAGTCTTATCATACAAATAACACTATTAATTTTTAGAATATTAAAATCAGAAAATCAAATTCCAAGAATAATAATTCAATAAGTCAATTATTTGCCTACGTAATACCATATATAAGTATAAACGGAAACGATTAAATTGAAAATATTCACACCGACTAACGTTGCATTACTTGATAATCAATGAGTGAGGTCAAAAGTGTGGCGCCATTAAACGCGAGCATTTATTTCGCAATTTTTTAAACTATATAAAAAACATATTTGTTTGCATTATTTGCGTAATCGACGCATTAATAAAATTTTAATGGCTTACAATATTTGAAGAATACATTTGTTGTTAGTTTTACTTTAATATTTACAGATTCATCACAAGCTGTATGAATTTTGAAAAGAAATAGTCCATTTGGTAACAAAATAAATTATCAACTCCAGCTAACAATGATCTTAATTCAAATACTGTTAACCGTTACAACAAATTTGAAACATTCGAATAATTTGAGTTGTTCTTCACTAGATCGTTAGATAACGAATTTAAATTGATTATAAACTATTTAAACTATATGAAGAAAATTTAAAACACTTTTCCTATCACTTGTTTGACATTTACCTGCCAACGCAACACCAAGGCACAAGGCCAAAATTAAAAAGCACTTCATTCTCGATTTTAAGTGATTAAAAATTTCACTTTTATTTAAATATTTATTCCACAAAGTCCACGTCCAACTAGGAACGATGTCGTTTCATTAATGTATGATGTGACAAGCTTTAAGTACAATTTTGACTTGTTGTTTGTCGCAGTGATCTTTATTTTTTTAAATCCAGTATATAGAACAAAAAAAAAAGAAAAACATTATTTAATGTATTTATTTGTCTGAAAGCAGCTTTTATACATACATATATGCATATAGTCATACATAATTAGTAAGACTGATAATCAGTTCGACTTGAACTGATTACTTCTTGACCTAGAGAATGGCATTGGTAGCTGATAATGAAAGCGTCTGTCTTTCGAGTGTTTCATACAATTTTTGAATTAGTGCAGAAATTTTTAATGATTTTCAATTTTAATGGAACGACGACAACAATAAATTCAAACTGGTGATACAGCTTCTCAAAACCTTGAACAGCATTATAAATACCTAACAAATATATACTCTAATATTGAAACAAAAGTGCAGAGCATTGCTACCAAGTATATAAGCAATTGATAGTAGTCTACTAAAAATATACATTTGTCATTGCTAAAACCATCAAAATAGGCAAAAAAAAACCTTAACCTTGCCGGCGAACATCCGCTGATTGGAACCGTCAATGCTCGAGACTATAAATGTATACATACGAGTATATATGCGTAAAAATCACATTGCGAATTTTCACCTTGTATGGATTTTTATTTAAATATAACATTTAGATTTTCCTGTAAATTGTGAATTAAAGTGTTTGTTTACTTTCGCTGTAGTCTATTAATAAGCACTTTTTGTACGCAGCCTTTAAATTAACTAATTAAAGTAGGGGAGCTTAAGCGGGGGTTACCTTACACCCTGTTGAGTGATCTAAGACTTCTATATACGGGCACGGGTGTAGCACAGACAAATTGAATATACCCTGACACACTGTATGCGGAGAGTCTTTAAAACTGTAGATGAAATAACTACATAGTAATTGATGATGGATGAAAATGAGCATTAAAGCAATTTTACTTTTTGTACATTTATTTATCAGTAGATGAAAAATAATATTTTCTCTTCTTAACCAAGAGGACTAGAGAAATTGATTTAAACATGTGCGTTTTAAAGCTATCGACATGAATCCCATCAGGATCCTACCTCTTGAAAGAAAAGTTAAAATTTTAAATCCTTGTATGAAATATTTCTGTTCCTTGTGAGGCATTAGAAGTAGATCAATCGATAATTGCTATGACCAGTCGAAATTGTCTCGTCCTGTGAGTATTATGTATTTGTATATATGTCTTTATTTTATCTGTGTTACGAAATCATGACAAAGTTATTTACAAATCACTGTGTGAAGAATATAAAACAGCAAATCAACTGTGTTGAAAATCAAAAAGAGCATATAAAATACACTTTTCTCTCATGGATGCACCTTACAAACAATCAAACTGAAATTTTCTCTAGCTTAACATATATACATAAATATATACCATAAAGGTTCGACCTCTAGAAAGGGTACCTTCCATAGAGAGGACTTAATAATTTTAAAGTCCTCATATCTAATACATTTTGTTTCTAAACCAATTGACTTGAAAGTTCATACTTATGTATTAGGAAGGCATGAAAAGTATTTTGATCAAAAAATCGTCATGCCGCCGCACACTTATAGCAAAAGCCAATAATTTATATATCTATGGAAGTCAATGAGCCTTAATAATGAAAATTGAAACAAAGGGTGTGAAGAATATTTATTCTTAGGCAAAACCGAAAAAATTGTTCTTACTGGTTTCGAAATAAAAATAAACTTACTACCGGATTACATAAATATGTATATATTTATATAAATTTAAATAACATTGTATTTTCACTGTTTTTTACTTAAATAGTAGAGTCACATGTATTGAAAAAGTATTTATTCGAAAAAGTTTTTCTCTGCTCCAGCAAGACCGTATGTTTCACATCCTAAGAATGAACAGAGTATGAAGTAATTTTTCCATTATCGTTAATGGTCGTTTGAGCGCCACGACGGTTGGTTCCATCAGAGTTACTCGAGCTAAATGATGAAACAGAAACGCCTTTGAAACCACCACCACCACTACCGCTACCATTGCTACTTCCGGATGAGGAGCCACCAAAGCGGTTAACAATGTTGGGTGAAGCCTACAAAAAAATCAAAATGAATTATTTGTTGTAATCTTTGAAATTTTATCAAACACTTACCGGATTAACGGGATTTATGTAAGCCGTTTGATGGTATCCACCGGGTCCGATTGAGCCTGCAGCGAGTGCATAACTAGGCGCATAACGGTGCAAGTTAAATGAAGAACCGCCGGCACCACTCGGCCTGTATCGATTCTGACGATTAAAGTTATCTGCGTAGGCCTGCTGAGCAGCTATCTGATTGTGTATGTGACTAAGTAAGACACGAAAATGTGTGAGTAATGTCAATTCAATAGCACAAAAAAAATAGTTAGTATGAAAGCAGAACCAAAACCATTAAAAGCTCAAAGATAATTACGGATCATCCAAAGAATCTATAGAAGCGTCAGCAGTTACTTGAGCACCACCTGAAGAAGCCAAAGCAGTTATAGCGCTAAAAATTTACTTTAAAACCAAAACCAATTCAAACACGTATCAACTCGAAGCTCACTTTTGTGTTGCTTGATGCTGTGCCAAAATCTGACTTGTCAACTGCTGATGGAAGGCATAAGGATCTATAAAACCCGCGCCCACATATGGGCCAGCATAATCGCCATAGTCATCGTAATCGTAGCCATAGTGTCCACCGCCACTGTAGCCTCCAGCACCAGCACCGGAGCTGGCATAGCCACCGGCATAGCCGCCAGCGTAACCGCGTCTTTTGCGTGAAGCACGATCTTTTGGCAGAAAGGGAAAAGTATCAATAATAAAATGTAAAAATAGAATATTATATATTATACCTGCATCACTGAGGCTCATTGCGCTTACTATTACAAATAAAAAGAACAGTTTCCACATCATAATATATCTGAAAATATAATTTATTCAATAAGCAGGTTAAACTTGTTCTCTTGTCGAATCGACGCGTAATGCACACAATCTATTAATTAGGATGAGCCACTCGATTCAACATGTTTTGTAATATATAAATTTTGTACAATTTCCTGTTCTGAATTATTTTCGAATAAAAAATAAAAAGAAAAACAAACAAAAAACCAGCTACAATAAAGTGACATAATTGCAAAAATTTTCCACGCTCGTAGAGTATATTTTTTAAGTTTTTAATTAATACAAATACAATAAAAGTAAAATTATTTAAAAAAAAGAAGAGCACACCTATTCTCACGTTTTTATTTGAATCGTTGTCAGACATAGGGTTATTTGAATCAAAAAGCTTCCCAAAAACGCTGTATAATCGAGTATCCTCGAAGAAATACTACCTTGCAAACATGATGGTAGATACTATCTACAAAATCAAACAAAAATGATGCATCTGACATTGTATCTGAAAATTCGTCCAAATTTAAAAAAATATCAGACATAATTGTGAAATTTTTTACGGTATTCTGCATATGAAAATATGTGTTCTTTGCTTTAAGATTTATATAAAAGATATATTGTCGGGACTTGTCGTTATTCTAAGCACCCGACACAGGAATAAGCTCTTGTGTCTTTTATACTCTTTAAGCAGTAAAAAGTATTATTACTTTGTCATGAAGTTTGTAACACTCAGGCATCTCTGACTATATAAACTGAATATCCACTGTAATTATGGCGTACAAAGAGAATATATTTATAATTAATTCAAACTAGGGATTTAGTCTGGGAACCTGCCGAATGGAATGGATCAAATTGCTCTCAAGACTTGTATTTAAATTTTTCTTAAGTTCAATATAACCTTTCAACCGTTAGTCAAGCTACTCGTTTAAGTTGCCACGGCAATAATTCCCAAAAGTGACCATGACAACGTTATTTACTTACAAACACAATAGTCTGTGAAGTCAACGAATACTGACTTTACTAATAATAATTATAATAATTAATACCACTTCTTTACAAAAAAAAAACCGAAAAATGCCGCGCGTAAAACCCACAACCAGATTAGATATAATAGGCAATTTAGATTTGAATCCTGAAAAAGCCGTTGGTGAATATTTGGCATCAAAACAAGCTCAAAAATACTTTATGTAAGTAACAAAAAACCAAAATATCAACCTCACTTTCTCGTATTTTGAATTCCTTTATAGAAAGCCACCCAATTGGGATAGCGCAGGAGATACCATCGATCGGTTGTTTCTAGAAAACAAACGTGAATACGACAAGATGCTCGAGCTGCAAAAGGAAATGTTGGCAAATGCAAAACGTCAACGGACTATCACGAATGGACGAATAGCAGATATGCATAAGACACATGATGAGCTTCGAGAACGTTTTATCAATGTCAATACTTTCATAAAAAATTGCCGAGATAAAAAACGCGATGCTGAAAAAATCATCGCCGATCTCACCAGGGAACACGATGATCTCGGCAAAAGTATTGTCTACTATCAGAACTCTATAGAGGAGTTAAAGGCTTTTCGTGAATCGCTTAGAGATACAGTCGCTGAATTTGAGCCCTATGAGCGCATTCTGGAAGATGTCGTGAAGAAATCTGATATATTTGTATCGCCCAAGGATTGCATGGATCGTTGCGATGCATTAAGTGAGTTAAACGTACTGAGCCACCAAAACCGAACTTTAACATGTGACAACAATCAACAGCCATCGCTCAGACTGAAATTCATCAGTTGGAGCAAGTAAAACTCAAAGAGATTGAAGAAATGCGAACACGTATGGTAAAACTCACGAATGAGGCGGCATTTGCAGCGTTGGGTCTAAGGAATGAACTCTCAACATTGGAACGATCATACAGTGAAGCACGCGCCATGTGTTTCAAGTGGGAGCAAATACTGGCCAATGCCAAGGATACTATTGCCCAATATGCACTGAACAAGGTTCAAACACTAGACGCTATACAAGTGCTGTATAAATTACTGTGCAAACGACGTGGTATACTTAATTTTTCAATATTAATGCATCAGATATAGCATTCAATGCTCCCTACTTATTTGCAGATATCGAACCGAAATTTCTACATAAACATGTGGATCAAGAAATGGATTTCATTAAGAAAGAAGTCGATGTTTTAAAAGCTATACTACAAGAAGTTGAGCAACAGAAGATGAATAATGACAAGGAGATCGAAGAAGCGGCTTTAGAACAGGAAGAGGAAAAAACTTAATGTATCTCCATTTAAATAAAAAAAAAAAGAATTTTAAGTGAAAATAATAAGTTGACTTGATTTTTTATAGTCTTATTTTCCTAATGTCTGACTATCAAATTCGCTTTTTATAAATGACAATTGTAATTCCCCTTTTCAAACAACATATCGTTTAGTCTTACATATCGTGTTAATCAACTAAAGTATAAATGTTAAAGAGGCACGAGAATCGCGTTTAGAAATATTAAATTTTATTAATAATTGTATTGTGCCTAACACGGATGAAGATGTGGCAAAAAATAATTTAAGCAATGCAAATTGTGCATTATAATTAAATTTAAATGTTTTTACACGATCGAAAATTGTGAACGGCTTATATGAAAGATACTCGGTGAGAACAAAACAAACAACACAAAATCGACGGAAATCCCAAATGTAAATTAATTAATGTTTTTGTTTTAGACATTTATATATATTTTGTTTTCTGAACCGGTTTTATTTCTGTTAAGCTTTTAAGTGATATGACTTTTTTGATAGCACGAGAAAGTTTTGCATATTAAGTCGACGGTGTTTTTACTAAAACAAAAGCCAAGTGAGTTGGTTTGTTAATATTTTACTGGAACCTTTTTTTGTATTGATATTTTATAAATTAATTATTAATTTTTGTACTTTTAAAAATAATCAACACAAATTATATTTTAATTATACTCTAATTGAAACCGGAAATTTGAAATAAACAAAAAAAACACTCAGGAAAAATTTTATTTTCAAGTTTCGAACTTAGATCGACACTGAAGATTTTCGAATCTGTTATTTTGTTTTTATTGAACTTAACATTGAATTTTATAAATATTTTTTTCGCAGATAACAAATGTTTTTTACACTTAAACTGTTTTCGACTTTTCAAATGCGACGATTTCAACGAATTACGCCACAAAATTTGCACACTCGAAATAAGAACAAAACAAACTGTTGCTACAAAAATCTATATTATTTAGTCTCTCTGTTTAGAATCTCACTTTGAGCGAGTGTTTGTGTATTGGCCAAGTATGGGTTTCGTGTTCGCTCTTTACGATCGCTTGGTTGTTGTTAGTGTCAATGTTGAAGTTACCGATTCTCGTGTGTGTCGCGTCTTCGTTTTTTTTTTTTCGCTTAGCTTACTTGGGTCGGGTGTCGTCTTTACTGTTCGGCGCTTTTGCTTTGAATAAGCCAAACAGGTACTGCAAACAGTCTTTTTATAAAGTTCCATAGTCACTTAGTAGAACGCCGGCCAAGCTGGAATTATAGTATATATGTATGTAAATCATTCGGGTTTTGTGTATCTGCCATTGTGACTAAAAGTCACGTTTGACTGTTTAGCTGCGCATCTCGTTCTGAATATGGTAATTAGGATTTACATTTTTTTATCCTCAGCACAAAAGTTATAGACCAAAAAACACAGCTGACAGCATCATATTTAATCCGAGTGATATTTTATTTATTACTTAAGCGAACTAATTGTTACACAATTTCACTTGCTTGATCAATCAAACTAGTCTATGACCAACGTTAAAAACATAATACTAATCAAGCCCAAGTAAGGAAGGAATTGCAGTCGAGGGTGCTAGACTTCGTCATACTCTGTAGCTTCAATTTGTAACGACTGTTAATGGGCGCTACCCCGCCCACTTTTCAAAAGAAAATAACTAATCTAAGAATTAAAAATTGAGATGATGAAAGATTTATCATCTCAATACAATGGAATATAAATCAGATAGGAACGATCGGTTAGCTATTAATAGATCTAGAGATACATATATAATTTTTGGCCTGGCCACGCTCATGTTATAATTGAATCTTTTTATACTTTATACCAATAGCACACATACAAACTTTCATTCTATTGGTTCTAAAGACATACGATTTTAACCTTTTTCTTAGTATTTCATCATTTTTGTCATTCTAATATACATTTTATGTTCCAAAGACTACCGAAAAATTCGTCAGTATTCTCATTTTTCTTTCTGGGTTATTCTATACAATAAATGTATACTTATTCATGTACACATGTATGTATAAGAATATTTGTTTTGGTTTCTTTATTAAACCATTAGATTTTTGCGTTTTTTTTTTATAACTTACTAATTAGTGAGCCAGTCTGGTAGGTGCTTTAAGATATTGCTTTTGTTTCTGTTTGTTCTCTCCTTGCCAGTTTTTTGTTTACTTTATACTATTTATTTTTATACGCATATAAAGTATATATATTTATGAGTCTGTTCGTCAGACTGTGAATATACCATCTCCTCCCACAATTTTGAAGCTACCGAACTGAAATTTTGAGTTTGGTTGAAAGTCTACTCACGCTCTCTGCAAACATTACTCATCAGAAAAGAGCTTTTGTTTTATTTTAAATATACAAATTTCATTTATAAAAAATACTTTAAATTTTTATCGCAAATCGTTAGACGAATCTGAGTTATCAGAGCAAATATCTGCGGCCACAAAAGGAATCTCTTCTTGATATGGTAATCGTGCAATCCAGGCTAATTTACGTAATTTGATATGCCACAGAAAAAAAATCATTTTTTATTTTTGGTACAATCTATTAATCTATTTAATAAATCGGTGGAATTACATTCGAAGGCATTTAGATATTAAATATATAAGGTTTTTTATTTTTAATTTAACATCATCTAAATTATCTAATAATTTTAAATTTTCAACTTTACCTGAAAAAGTTTACGCTTTACTAAATTATTATAGTTGAATTGTTACTCCACCGACATTTGAACTACATTCAAATATGTAAAACGATTGATGGCAATTATGCTCATATATCCCTGACTTTACAATGACCGATGATATAAAGTACTTTAACGGTACAAATAGACATAAATTGTATAAAATCGTCTACAACATTGCATGATTAAATATAAATAGGGTAAATATCTATGTGGGTATGTAAGAATTATATATGCATGACAATACGCGTAAGAATAACTCAATTACAATACGTATGTAAAAAAAAATGCTAGAATACTTTAGAGTCAACCAACAGCAATCATGTTGCAGAACGTTTAGCATATTGGCAAGACAACTTCCGTTGAACTACCGGAATGGCAGAAAAGTCACATACATCCTTAAAGCTTTGATTTCACTGCCGGTTGTAATTCGGCGTCGCCACCAATGATGACATCACGCCACCAACTTGGACGTTGGAATGCGCCCTCGTTTGTCATAAATTCGTTTTGTAAATTACCATATAAAAGACCATTTGCTTTGGCAATGACCGAATTTAGAGCAAAATCGGGCGGAGCGAGGGCATCGGCCACCGAAACGGCGGAATCTTTCAGAGCCGAGCAGCTTTCAAGCAAACGCGCACGTACATTAGCCGCAAATTCCGGATGGCTTGCAAAACCGCCCACATAAAATGTCGTCATGTGTTTCTCCAGACACCACATGCTGTATATGGCATAGACCAGTGATAGAACAGTGGCATATGCCGACTCCGGATTGTACTGACGCACGTGTGCAACGTAGCGGCAAAGCGCCGTGTACTCGGCATATGCAAGCGAGAGTTCACGTGCGCCATGCACCTGAGAATTGTTGCGCGCCTCGAAACGGTGTACGCCAGCGGCCAAATCACGTTCGATGCGTGCCGAGACTGACTGCGTAAGGTGACACAGCAGCCATTCGTAACAATAAATTGCAACTAAAAGTAACAATATATTAAACAATTGTCATGATAATTTATGTGTTGTACTTACATTCCCAATTCTGTGTGCTGTTGCCACACCTAGCCAAAACTTGATCGGATTTTTCCTTGAGTATCTGCTCGCGGCGTTTCATGAACTCCAATGTGCCAAGCGGCGTTTCAATGGTCTCATTACTCCATTGACGTAGCAAAAAGTTCGATGCCTGCTGGCCGAGCACGTTGTTGTCACCCTCGTAGGTGCACAAGGGATCGTGATCATTGCGCATGTCGCCCAGTTTTGCAGCTTTTAGATAGCCATGTCCGCCGCAAGCCTCACGTGCTTCCTGTATTGCATCGCGTGCAGACCACGTGATCAATGGTTTTGAGGCGGAAATAACCGCATGTATCTCGGAAACAGTTTGAGTCTAACGAAATAAACATAATATTACAAAAAATAGCACAAAGCAAATTGAAGAATCAAACTGACCAACACATCAAAGGCATTTGAATCCGCCTGTGCGCGTGCTATTATCTCTAGGTATGTAGATGTCAGTTCCTCCACAGCGATCTTCTGCACGCAAGCCGCTGCCAAGTAGGGGAAAATGCGATATTGCTGTGTGAAGAAGTTGCATGAGTCTGTGTGTTAAACAATAACCATTAAATTGTTGACAACTCACGTGCAGTTGATATTCAATGATTGCCACCTCGGGCCCATTACGTTCGGGGCCAAACTGCTTACGCACTGCGGCATAACGTACCGCAATCACAGCGGCCGAGCAAAGCGTGTTCGCCGACTCCTGCATGATGCCAATGCGACCCGCCTGCAATAAATGAACTCGAAATTAATATTGGCTTGCAATTAGTTAGTTAGGAGCAATGTCACTAACCGAAAAGCTCTCCAATGCTGCGCCTAATACCATGCCGGGCTCCGTAAAGACGCTTTCATATGCGCCGTCCGCAGTTATTTCGCTGGTGCGATTCAACAGATTATCACGCGGTATACGATAATTCGTAAATATGACAAAACCATTATCAATGCCATTAAGGCCACACTTCTCGCCGATATCGCCGACAAGCACGCCCGGATACGATTTCAGTGTCTTCGGATCACGTATTGGTATAAGAAAGCCGTGCAGACCATGACTAACGCCATCGGCAGTATAGAGATTCGCAAAGGTCATGGCCACAGTTGCTGTTTTTCCTAAATTGCCGACCCAACATTTAGCGGCCTCAAAGTCCGGCGTGTTGATGATAAACTCCTGCGTTGCTGGGTCATAAGTGGCTGTCGTACGTATGCTTTTCGTGTTACTGCCGTGCGCCAGTTCTGTGACAGCCAAACAAGTAATTACATCGCGATTCCAGGCAGCTTCTATATACTTTGTGTGTTTCTCCGTGCCCAGAGCACGTATAGCATTATTAAAGAGGCCAACGCCGAGCGCAATCTTCACAGAGAGACTTGGACCTAAAACAAATTTTAAAATATATCTTTCACCTTAACTGAAACAATATCATATCCAACTTACAGTAGGAGGCCAACGCTTCGTTGATGTACATGAGATACTTTGTTTTAGCGGAAAATGATAAGTTTTCTATTTCCTTAGGCACTAAATCCAAATATTTCATTCGATTCACTTGCATGGCGCAAATACGCTTCTGTTCATCAATGGGAAGTGTCGTCTGCGGGTGTGCAAAGAGTGGATCGTTCTGTAAACGCTGCCAGACTTTATACTGCGAAAAAAATCATCGAAATTAGTTTAAAAAAAGTTCAATTTTTCTTAATACTCACTTTTATACGCAATCCCTGTTCATTCTCCAATATTAGACGTAAACGCTTCCAGTCGAAATTTGCACGCTTTCTGTAGACTGCGAGTGGGCCACCACTGGGCAGATTTGGTATGAAGCTTGTGTCTGGACTTTGTTCAGCCATTTTTCTATTGGAAGAAAACATGATGTTAAGTAAATGACTTTCTATAGCAAAATGAATGTTAATGCGACAAACTGCTTTCAACTACCAACTAAATTCGAATTACGCGAAAATGCAACTTGTTGAAGCCGTAAATGTGCGCAAAAAATTGTGCCATATATGTGATAATGTAGGTTTATTTGCGATTATTGACTCGAATGGTAGATGACTATAAAAAGATCTATGACGAAACAAAAATCGCAATTAACTAAATTTTGAACTTTTAGAACCTGAAAGAAACTTGACTTTTATTCAGTGATTAAAAATCGGAAGTATGAATAAAACGAAATAAATCAAGCTATTTTCGGCATTGCTAAAAATTATACACTTTTGCTAGCATATTCCCCATTATTCTAATTGGAAAATCATTCTAATAATTTTTGCAGTTGGAAACGTAGTCAAAATTTGGAAAACAAAGAGGAAATGGCCGCAAGCGCATGAAACAAAGTTATGTTATGTGCCTAGAGAATGTTACTCCCTTTTGAACATATTATTGCCGAATCTGTTGGGTATGACACCCTAAACTTAAGATAATACAATATCAAATGATTTGCAATTTGTCGAAATCACACTCAGGCACATGACCATAATTCTTTTGGGCATGTAACAATTTAACCATAGTTAACACTCTGTTACCACACTGTAAAATTAACATGTGCGTCTTTGCTGTTAGAGATTTCATGCCAAAAACAATAAAAAGCAAAATTTAGGTGTCACAGAAATCTCTAATTAGTGATTTCCGTCGTTCTAAAATATCTGACTATTTAATCAGAAATTTTATTTTACTAACCGAAATCCGAAAAATTTCGGCATTCGTTAAAAAAAACTCGAAATCACTCATTTTCAACAGATTTTAAATAAATCGTATATTTTAAATGTCTGTGGAATGAGAAATGTCATGTTTGTAATTTAATTTAATAAACAACAGTTGTTAAATCATTTAGTTGTTATTCAGATTATCATTTGAATTTCTTTTCGGTGCTTAAACACAAACACATTGACACTGTGGACTTTTCCGATCGCGTTTACCATCACCATGAAAGAGCAAAAGTCTTTGCTCAAAATGAACAAAAGGGATGCCTTGCTATTAAAGGCGCCGCATCGTGCATTTCGACAAATCTCTTTTGATTTCAAGGAAATTAAAAATGACATAGCACCTTTGGCTATTGACGAGGCTGCACGCATGAAGGGCCCGATCTATGAGGCTCTATGCAATGAGATGTATAGTGCTGGCTGTCATATGTTGCCCAAATTCTTGCGCTGTTTGGGCGAGACTGAAGATCTGCTTTATAATGCAAGAAACATACGGGAGCGCATAACAGCGCCCGAGTATCGTAAGCTTTTCTATGGAGTGTTAGAGAAGTTGAAAGAAGCTGAATTATCCGTTGTACGACATCAATGCGCGGGCAACCAACACTGTCTTATAACAATGTTTGAGACAATTGACATGATAGAACCTTATAAAACAAAATTCGAGTATGTGCTCACTGCACTTTTTGAGAAACTAATTTCATTCTGTCACCACTTGGCCGGGCACGAAGGCAACTGTGGAGAGATTATAGCGCGCATATTCTACAAGTACAGCCAAAACAAGAAAGCTGAGGGTGACAGAGCAAATGGAATTAGTTACCTAGAAAAGGCATTGAATCTAGCCAGGGGTCACACTTATCCAGCTGATCCGAAGAACAAGCTGGGACCACTGCTGCACGAGCTCATTGCTCAGACATTGGCGAGAGACCAACTTGAGTACGGTCATCAGATTGTACGAAATCAACCGCAAGAGGCGGTTGACTTGGCATACAAAGCGGCACTTGTAACTGCTGAGAGTGCGTACAAAAGCCATTACAATAACTTGCTCAAAAAGTAAATAATATTTTATTCTTTAAGTTGGACGTGAGCGGAATATGGAACTGTTTTGCACGACATTTTTGGATCAAGTGTACTTCTTAACCGAAAAGGGTGATTTTGACAAGGCCAAACATGTATTGCATCAAATAAAATCGGAAATCGTGAAACGCACTGATTACAATTTCGTGCAAATAAACATTAAATTCTATCTATCACAGGGCAACATTCAAAATTTGTAAGTAGCGAACAGACCGCTTTACATCATTTACAAACATCATCGTACAACATTTTGCAGTTTCGAACAGTACGATGATGCCATCATTAGTTACCAGAAGGCTTTGAAACTTTGCTGCACATATGAACATCGCATGCTCGAGGCACATGTTCTGCTGTGTTTAGGTAAGATTTATGCAAAAAGTACACTAACAACTGCCAACGCAAAGGATTGCTACGAAAAGGCTAAGATCATCTACATCGAAAGCGATCATCAACAAAACAAAAAGAAGACCGTTTATCTTTTGGCCAAATTGAAGGCCGATGAGATAGCACCGCTGTTTATGGACATGATAAAAGCTTCGGGGAAACAATACTGCGCTTTCTATAATTTACAACAATGGAAAAATCGCTGCAGACCATTTTGGCCCAATTTGGGTGAGGAAATTTTGACACAGCGACAAGACATCTTATATTGCTTACTGAATGAGGACAACGATCCCTTGATAAAATCGTCTCAATCGGAAATGGATAGAAAACATTTACATACAAACAGATGAAATTTGCTTGAATTATATTTTTACTACATGTAATATAAATTTCTTTAAAACTGACTTTCTTATAACTATTTTCATTTAAAAAAAATAGTACCTTAAATCTTCAAAAATAATCAAGTGATCCTTGAATAAAATGGGATTAATAACTGTTTAAACTTTGTGTACTTCACACTTCAAACACACAAAAGTACTTGAATAAAAATAAAAAATAAAATATAAACCAAAAAAAATATATACGAGATACGAGTCATAAGCCCAGTAGACGCCAATGCGCATTTAGTTAAAAAAAATATATCATTACTATAGCCTATATATATTCAACAAACACTACACAAGATTAAATAAGTCATACCTTGAATAAAGAATATAATAATAATAATCAAGTGTGCATATTACAAATATCAGACATTAGAAGTAAAATAGGCAACACAACCCAAAATATAAAAACATCGATAAATAGGTATATTTTTTTATTGGATAAAAGAAGTCTAGAAAAATGAGTCAGCAGAAGAAGAGGACTGCACCGATTCGTGCCCTTCGTGAAATCACTTTTGATCACGCCAAAATAAAAGCTCAAATGGGACCAGTTGGTCATGCCTATAACAACCCATACGATTCACTGATTTTAGAATTGTATATTAGTGGTTGTCTTATGATGCCCGAGTTGATATCTTGCATTCGTCAAAAAGAACAAATGCTTTACAACTCATTGGCAATTAAGAAGCGTATCTCAGATAAGTCCTACCAAACGCTGCTAACAAAGATTGTTTACAAATTGCAACAAGCTGAAATTGCAATTATCGTAAACAAAACTGAGGGTAAACAAAATTGTTGCGAATTGTTCTGGGAAGCCATTGAGATACTTGATCCACATCGAAAGCAATTCGACTATGTGGACGAGGCTTTGATGCACAAACTCATTAGCATATGTAAAAGCCTAGATGGAAAAGAACATGGTGCGGCAGAAGTCATTTCACGGATTTACTATAAATACGCACTTAACAAGTATGAAGAAGGCAATAAAATCGAAACGATACATTATCTAAAAAAATCATTTAAATTGGCCAAATGGCGTTCCTGGCCAGCTAATCCCAAAGTGAAGTTCGGTGAACAAATGCGTCAAGTCGTCGGCGGCCAATTGGCCACCATCATGATCGAATATGGACATCAAATTGTACGTGAACAACCAAATGAAGCAATCGAATTAGCGCACAAGGCGACAATCATTGTAGCAGAACGTAAGTAAAAAACATGCTAAAACTAAAATGTTCTTTTACAAAACTTCACACATGTTGATATATAGTTGGTTGTGAACAGAATATGGTATTGATGTGTAATACATATCTGGCACGTGTCTGTTTTCACTTGGAAAAAGGAGACTTTCATGGTGGCAAACATTTGCTCGACTCTATTGAGTCTAGGATCATTAAGTGTTCCGATTACAAATCCGTTCAACTCAATATTCATTTGCATCTCTACAAGGCTGAAATCTCCTACAAGTAAGTCAAATTGTTTTTTAAGTTTACTTACTAACTTATGTAACATTTTTTTTATTAGTTTCGATAATTATAGCAACGCTATTTTGAGCCTAAAGAAAGCCTTGCGCCTTTGTAGCATTTACGGGCATGAAATGCTGGAGGCTCAGACTCTTTTGAGCCTGGCAAAGGCTTATGCGAAAACCACAAATACGATTAGTAATGCTAATGAATGCTTTGAAAAAGCCAAGAAAATCTATATCGATAACAACGACTTGCAGAACAAGCAGAAAGTTGAGTTCTTACTAGCCAAACACAAGGCTGAGAAGGTTATGACGCTTTTTATAGCCATGATTAAGAAATCATCGACAACCTATTGCGCCTTTTACAGCCTACGCCAATGGAAGAACAGATGTAAGCCGTTTTGGTCTGATATCCCAAAGGTTATGATTATGCACGCTGAGGAAGAACTATTTTGTTTGCTTAATGAGGAAAACGAAGATTAGTGGTTTAGATCTCTTGAATATTTAATCATTAAAAAAAAAGTCGAGAATAAATTGAAGAACACCTCACTAAAAGACGTCACTTTTATTTACTCTGGCAAGTATTATGGAAAAGAAAGTTGTTTCAAGAAGGGATATTCGAGCAACAAGGAAAAGTGACTACCCTTACTAATACCAAAGAAAATATATCCAATTCTCGTCAACATGATCTCATTTGTCTTCCACTTTTTATTTAGAAAGCAACTTTTATCTTTTATCATACTTCCGTGCTATGAAATAAAAATAAACATTTTATCTCCTATTTCTTTATGCTTAAAACTCATATTTTTGTTGTTACTTTTAGATTTTTTTATAAGTTTAAACAAATATTTAATGAATGCCGTGTAATTGAGATTCAGAGCAGCGTACATATTTTCTCGTATGAAGTAAGTTTTACTTTAAACCGCAAGCAAGTTGATCCCAATGCATTCAACAGCCTGAAGATAACCCAATTAAAATGCGTTTACCTTTAAAGAACATTAGTTGTGAATCACCAAACACAACATAGAAGTAGACCAACTTCGAATCAAGGGCGATGGCTGTTACATTATATGTGTTCTTCACATAATACCGCAAATTGTAATAATCAGTGCTAATTGAAAACTTAGCGAGTAATATTTTTATGGCCAGCAATATCAACATAATATTTATATATTTTTAATTAGAATAAACAACACACGCACGCCCACACCACACGTGGCAGTAGACGATAATTTTTAATACGCAGATTAGATCAAATTGACATAAACTAGCCTATGTATCGAAAAACTTCCAGCTAATAATATCAGACCGCCATTCTGCGCGGACTGATTGATAATTTTAATTAACATTTCGAGGGATAAAATTCAAAGAATTGTGGCTAGCTTCTTAGATAAAAAACCTTAATTGTCTCAAATATTTCCGTTTATCAAATATTGTTCAACTATCAACAATTTTGTCATGAATTATAAATAAACAAACGAAAAAAAATTAAACAATATTACAAATCACAGGCTAAAAATATCTATTAATCTTTCAAATTTAATAAAAGGGTCATATGTATGACTTGCTTGAGTTTGATTGCAATCTACGTCAATAGATGAACAGGTGTCATTCGTTTTGGACATATTTTTGAAACATAAACAAGTATTTGCACGTGTCTCCTGTTTATAAGCTCTTATCAAAGTAACGTCTAATTGATTGAGTGGTCTTCAAACAATGACGAATTGTTAATGAGCAAAAAAAATTTTCAGTTTGAAACATAAAAAAATAGTGAGCATTATTTTAATGATTTTAACCTAATTTTCCATTACTTTAAAGTTCGGCTTAAAGTTAAAAAACTAATTGGCCAAATTAAGCCGAATTAAAAGTTCATAGCCACTTTTTTTTTTCAACAACATCATACATTATTTGAACTTAATACGTTTGAAATTTCAAATAAAATATGAACAAAAATAAAAGTGCATTAGATTGATTCATTACTAATGCAAAAACGCTTTGCGTGCATTTACGCAATTTAAAATGCTCACATCTAATAGATAGCAGAATTCCCGAATGCCCGAACACAATCAAAACAATATTGTTGTGGTAATTACAGAAATTACTGTAAAAGGAATTACTTTGACCTTCATTGAATTTTATTTTTTTATATACATTTATAAACAGACACTCTTCAGACTGTTTTCTCTTTTTTTTTTTTGTCTGTAAAAGCACTTGTTGTATGAAATTAATAGATAACGTAAACAAAAACGGAACAAATACACTTGGTTCATTTCGAAGAGTTAATCTATCTTACTTTCAAAATATTATTCTATTACGCGAAATGTTATATATTTAAAATTTAATGTCAAGAAATCAAACCTTATTAGAATAACACTCAATCTTTGTCAAACACAATAGACTCTTCATACAAGAGTGTAGAGTATGACATTCATTTCTATTTCTGGATTAGTTTTTGAGTTTGGTGTTAATTTGATTGCAACAAATTGTGTGCAATTGTGTTGTTATTACGGTTTTCTTTGTTGTATAATTTCACTTTTATCAACTTTTACCTTAACATAGCAGAATATTGCACTCCAACAAGTCATTGGCAACTAAGCCCATACTCTTCACTAGCTATTCTTCTTTCACTGTTGAAGTTAATTGGGTTCTACTTATATGAAAATTCGCTATATTGGGTTGGCACATGTTGTGATAAGAAATAGTCAATATATAATAAGTGTATAAGATTTTAAGCCAATCATTCAAAAATGAAATTATCTTGCATGGATTTACAAATTTCCCGTACTTGATGGTACTAATGCTTATTAAATCTAGATAAGCCAGAAGATTAACTTACTTCAACTTAAATACAACGATTTTGATTTAATAATTTTTCTTCTTCTTTTTGTATTGGGGCTACCAGACCCAGTGATCCGACCATGGAAGCTCCAACCAATGATTATATCGCATAAAAACAAAAAATCATTGAAGAGGGGTAAAGTCAAATCTCAACAAACGGCAGGAATTTTAAATAACGACCAGTCAATCTTTAAACAAAACAATGGAATTTCATTCATAAATAACAAAATTACACTACAATCTCAAGCCGGGTCTGGAGGGAGAGTAAAGAGCATACAGAAAGATTGAACAAGGAGTTGAAATGTAGAGAATGACAATTTGTTCTTATAATTTGGTGAGAGTAGCCATAAAAATAACTGCTATGGAGAATTTCGTTTGTTATGTTTCCATTAATGCTCTCTATTTTTCTTGCTCTCTAATATGTTTCTTTTTATTTTTGTAAAACGGTACTATCACTTTGCGATGACGTTTGCAACCCACTGACTACTCTCCTAATGTTCGTTGCATTCGCGTTCACGTATATGTATTTATCTAACAGTACAGCAACCTAAAGCCATAGTTTTTACTTATACCACATCTATCGAAGTTTGAAAAATCACGATAATAATATTCATTATGGTTTTTATTACAACTTGTTTTTTTTTTTTGATAAATACAATAAATACAATATATAAATATTATATAAGCAATATATACATATATATTATATTTATATTGTGAACGTGCGTGATTAGAAGCAATGAGTCCAGCGGTGTTGGAATGTTCTGTAGTATCAGATATAAAACTGCACACACCCACAAAAACCCGCATGCATGCATGACTTCATGACATTGAATTTGGCGCGTGAGCAAGAACTGTGGAATAAGAGATATCTTCTCACAAATACATGCTCAATCTCACGAGCTCATGCACAAATAGTTTTCATCATTACTTAACTAATGCACATTGCAAATTAAAGGAAGGAGGATTAAGAGTACTCAGGTGTCCATCTCCTCTAAAGGCATTCTCGAAATTAAGTAACGTTCTTCTTTGTGTATTACAATTATAACTTTTGCTATAACGTATAAATGTAATTCTTTAAAGATTACATAATTTTCCCGGTGTATATTATATATATGCACATGAACGGCGACGCCAAGGGGACATGCGGGACAACGGTTCCCTCTACCTAAGCAACCTTACTTCCTACCTGTGAAACAATCTAATCGAAGCAACCACCCAACAAAAAGTCCTTCAGACTGCTGAAAATCCTTTGAAAACTTTCATCCTTCGAAAAATTCATTCCAACTCGATTAATTATTACTTTTCCCTGTGCCATCGGCCAGCGACGCCCTTGTACACACACACACACTATGAGTATTTAAATGCAATTCTTAAGTGCTGTAAGTTTCAGATTGCAACAAGTTAGCGAAAGATTAATGAAAACCAGTAAGAACGTAATTTTCAGCCTAGCCGAAGATTAAATACTCTTCACTCCATAGAGCCTGCATACCAATTCTTATTGTTATGCTCATTGAATTCCAGAGATGTAAAAATTATTGATCTTGGCTATAAGTGGGCGATGTCAAGCCCATTTTTTCCCTAAATCCTTAAGTTTGATGTATTGGTACCAGCTTTTATATACGTAGATATACGTACTCACAGACGTCGAGTTGATCAAAAATTCGTATAATTTGTGTAGTCGCAGAAGTCTCCTTCTGGGTGTTACAAACTTCAGGACAAAGTTATAATATTATTCACCACGTGAAGAGTATAAAAAAAGAGTACAAATCATGTGAACATTTTTTATGATTCACGTTTCACCGTATTTCATTTCAAGCGGTATCGTCAACATAACTTTTAAACTGAGTCTTCAAACATTTCAAGACACTTCTATTTTCATTTTCCTACTTTAACAAATACTCCCGGTTTAACTTACCCGTTGACTTTTTTATAGTTTTTGGCTTGTAGCTAAAATTTTTAATCTTATGTGATATTTGTTTTTTCTTTTTATATTTTGTTTTTTTTTTTTTATTTTTATTATATTCACTTTGCTTTAATATTTTTATTACAAACAATTAAACACTTTTCTCGATAACCCAGTCGTTACTTCCTCTTTATTTGAAAAAACCACATAAATTTTGATTTTATCTGATTTAATTGCTAATTGAAACAAACTTAAGCGCTCACACAAATACATATACGCGCAAACCAAAAATATATTAAAATTAGTAACACAAAAGGCGCGACAATGTAAGATTTTTAACCAAACCGCGACAGCAGTAACGACGACCGGCAACAACTGTAGAGAAGAGAAGAGTAAGGCAAATTTCGTTTTTGCATTTGGTTTTATACTTGAAACACAAGTGGGCCAAAAGCGTCGTCTTTGACGCAAAAGTGTCGCCGCAGACGCGAAGGGAAGAGAGGACAAAAATGACCCCCCTAGGTAGAAAACTACCTAGGATTGAAGGAACGGGAAAATCGCCGAGGGCAGGCAGCGCGACATGCGCCAAGTCAATTTTGCTCTAGCGTGTCATTCCGTGTCAGCGCGTCATGACACATTCCTCTCTGAGCAGATCGAACGACGAATATATCGCAAAAGCTCGCTCAGTATTTTAAAGCCGGTTTCTCACCACACTCTCCCACACCGACATCGTTGCGACGACGACGACATTTTGTGCACTCTCCGTTCGTTGTTTTCTTTATTTTTCGTATTTATGAAAGCAGAATGCGAGAATCAAGCCAATGGACAGCAGCAAAATAAACACGAAAAACCCCAAAGCGTAAAAAAAAACAGAAAAAACCAAAACCGCCGTCGGGAGTATTCGACTTTCAAATGCCCTGCACCTTCAATCATAGGCAACTTAATTATGTCTTTATATATTTACCAGTTTAACATCGATTTATTGCTGAAAATACCAACATTTTTTAATGCAAATGTCAATGGGGTCCTGAAGTCTGAAACCTAGGCCAGATATAGTTATCGAAACTGAGGCGACATAACTTAATTAACTATTCATTCGATGCAAATCAAGAATATGTACATATACCGTCAAGATGCATTATCGATTGGCACAAAACTAATAAGGCCTTGTACCATAAGATGCAGGGTATAAGAAGAGCAACCGTTGAAACTTAGAATCACTGACGGGTGGATGGTGGTACATGGTATTTATGTTGAACACGTGAGTAAATTGAAAAGTTGTTGAGCAGCTTGACAATAAAAGAGAGCTGATAAAAATGTGGGAGTATGACTCAGAAAGGGAGAGAGAGAGAGAGAGTCACACTTGCAAACAATGTATCAATAAGAGGACTAGAGTAGGGTATCCACGGCAATTACTCATTTTGAGTAGTTTTTCTGAGTAAAACATAAATGAGAGTACAGCCTCGAACACAACAACCCTGAGAGTACAGAAATCAATGCCGGCCGGCAGATACAAATATTCTTGTTGGTGTTGGTTAACAAAAACAAAGTGACGAAACTCTGCTACTGATGCTCACACACACAATGATGTGCAACATGTGGCCATCACTTTGGGTAAAGTGTATGTGTGCGGACGTTTGTATCAGCCGGTCTTTATTTAAGCCAAAAATTATGACTGTTATACTCTTGCAAAAAGAGTATATTAACTTTGTCATGAAGTTTGCAACGCAGTGAAGGAGACATCTCCGACTATATAAAGTATATATATTCTTGATCAGCACGACGAGACGAGTTCAAATAACGATGTCCGTCTGTCCGTCTGTCTGTCTGTCTGTTTCAATGCGATTTCCGGCCAGAGTTTTATAGTTAGCAAAAAAATTTAAACGCAGAAAATTTTCTTCTCTTTGCAGGTATATGGTATGTAAAATTCAGTTTGATCGGATGATTATAGCATATAGCTCCCATAGGAACGATCGTTCAAAAATGAGGTTTTTGCTTAAAAAACCGCGTGTTTTTGGAGTTATCGACTCAATATTTTGCAAAAAAACTTTTTTAACATCAACAAAGATACCGTGCAAAAATGGTCAAGATCGGGCTACTATAGCGTATAGCTGCCATAGGAAGGATCGGTCAAAAATTATGTTTTTGCTTAAAAAACAGCGTGTTTTTGGAGTTATCGACTCAATATTTTGCACAAAAACTTTTTTGACATCAACAAAGATACTGTGTAAAAATGGTCAAGATCAGGTTACTATAGCATATAGCTCCTATAGGAACGATCGGTTAAAAATACAGTTTTTGTTAGAAAAACTTTTTTGTTCTTGAATATAAGCAAACCAAACTTTGCTATTAAATGTCTTTATTAATGCTTCACTAAAATCCAGAATTTCATAAAAATCGGACATAATGGCGTGGTACCGCCCATACAACTAAAAACTTAAAAATGGGACTTCTCTGTGAACAGATGAGACACAAGATTGAAAAATGTTGTGAAGTTTGACTACATTGCCTTCTTTAAGACAAATAAGAAAATGGGCGTGGCTACGTATATGATTCTTATTGGAAATTTATAAAAGGATTTCCTAATAAGAATAATTGTGAAAACGTTTGCAAGAGTATATAAGTTTCGGCATAGCCGAAAATAGCTCCCTTACTGGTTTTGTATTCAGCTCTGCCATAAGAAATATCAGTGGCGTAACAATAGGGTGGCAAATTGCGCAAAATACCACTGGCCTCTGGCTTAAGGGTATCCAAGAGTCAAGGCGTAGCAAGGAGGGACATTGGATTCCCCATATTTTTAAATTAGCAAAAGTTTGGACTAAATGAAAAAAGGACAGAAAAATAAAAATATCGTACTGACTTCATACGCAAACCAAACTATCATCATTGAACAAACGAAAGCAAGATCCGTTGTGGTGAAAAATAATAGCTTATCCAATATATTTTATGTAATACAGCCCACACACAACACATAAGACACTTTAATGCTGATAAAAAATAAGGTGGATGGGTCATGTGAAATTGTAGTAAATTTCCATTTGACTTGCATCCCAACCAAATATAATAGAAAAATGGACGTGAACACGCCGGCATATCGTTCAAATATAGCCAGGGCTTCCTTAAACAAATTTTTTTAACTGAACAATAGAAATACAAGTGTAGCAGCCTTTTTAATCAATGTCTTTAGTAAAATATATATTTTAGTTATGTTTGTAATTTTGTTGTAAAATGTGTAATAAAACACGGTTTAAACAATATTGTGTCATAAGTACAATCGTAATTATACTTATAATTCTGCTCATATATACACTTACTTTGGGTGTCTGCGAAGTACCGAAGAATGAAAAATCTTGTAACTATTTTAACATTACTTAAGATTTTAACCAAAACAATTTTACTTTCTATGTTTTTTCAGTAAATAACGAAATAAAAATTGTGCCCTTACTGTAATAAAAATTGCAATAAACAGGAAAGGTTATAAATAATACATTGGACCCTTTGCCGGCAGCGCGAAATAGACAAAAAAGGAAAATCAAATTATTGACATTTCTAGGGCCTGTAAAAGGTACTTGATTATGCATCATGTGTGTAACATGCAATTACGTTTGATTAAATTAATTTTATTAAAATTAATTTATGTATTGTAATATGATGATATATATTATATCATTGAATACTGATTCCTCATATAGTAGTTTCAGCGACAAGACAAACAAACTTTAAACATTTAATTAGTGAGTTTGGCAAAAATCATCTATTAAAGTCAATTATGACGTTGTTGACAAGAACGTGTGTGAAAATCTAACGAGCCCCTTTTACACCTTTAGCTTCCTTAGATTTCCTGCCATGCTTATTAGGATTATTTCGTTGTACCCATTGCGTGAAACATGTGCAATCTTTTACATTTGGTTACACTTATATCAATTAAACCCGAAATGATCATTGGAACATCCTACTTTACTATGGGAGCGCCTCTTACTCAAAGACATTATTTTTGTTCATTTTTACCATAACAACATTAATATCTTTCATTACATGATTCGTAATTAAAGTAATTAAAACTTTGAAATAATATTTTGTTCGTTACATTTTTATTTATTTATAAAAAATTGTCGGTTAAATATTGCATTAATTATATTTTCGTGTTTAAAAAAATTACGTTTATCTTTCGATTTAATAACTGATTTTAGTTAGTTCGGCAAAGTAGTCGCATAAAATGCAATTTTCTAAACAATTTGCTCTTAAGACTAAAAACAATGTGCGGTTCGCTTTAATCAAACTTATTACATGTTAAACGGGGCCTTTACAAATATTCATGTATGTGAATTGGTGCATGTAAACATAAAAAACAAACAATTCGATAATTTACAGTTACTTTTAATATTACTCAATAAGTTGGCACAAAGTGGAAAATATAATTTAAGACACAAAAGAACGGATAAAGAAAGCACGATAAATGTTTTATAAAATTCACTTTCAGTTTTCTCTTCAACTTGCATATTAGTAGTCTATGTTTGAAAATTCCTTTATATTTGTTTTTTATTAATGTGTAATTAAAATATTTACGGCTTTCAATGTATACGTTTCTCATCGGTGTAGTTTCAATTGTTTTTCTGCTAGCGTTATCGTTCACCTATTACTATACGAGTATGACCGACCGGCCATGTCCGATGTGCAAATTATCCAAAGATCTTCTCAAAACAAGTATGACAATAGGGTTTCTCGTTTTGCTCCTTAAATGTACCTTTGTTCAACTGTTTCAGACAAAACGCGCACACAAAATGTTCTGGATGGAATTTTTTGAACATGGCCGTAATGCAACGTCCTGTAATTGGTTTCGAGCAGCCAGCGCAGAGCGAACCTCGCTTGGCATGGTAATGGGTCTCGCAATAGGGCAGACCCTCATGATCAAAGAACGAACCACCTTGGAACGGTTGCCGACAATCCTAAAATTAAAAAAAAAACAATTTAGAATCATCATTTATACATGTACATAATATAATATAATAATAAAATATAGTATTATATAAGCCCAAAGGCAAAATATATAAAGCTGCTAAATCGCCATGCGAACGGAATGTGTTTTTTGTTGTCGAAAAATTGAGAAATGGCAAAAGTAAGAATATCTTCCTATACTCTAGTCACTACTTGCTAGTTTCTTTAAAGAGGAAATCATTTTTGCACAAGATGGGGACTCAAGAAATCTATAAGAATTTTACTTGCAAGAGTATATAACTTTCGGCAATGCCTAAAAAAAGCTCCGTTTTTGATTTTTAATGTTTTTAACGAAAGGATACACACTAAGTTAAAAAACATCAGACGTCAGAATAATAAAGGAAACAGACTAGCGCATGGACTAACCTTCATTTTAGCATTGAACTTAAAAATAAATGAAATAATAGAGTAAATAATTAAGCAAGTGATTCCTATTTTAAGGCCAACATAAGCGTATTGCCAGCACCGTAAATTAATAGCCCCAGACCGAATCGTAGATGAAAAAAACCAAACGACTTTGATAAGCAATTTTCACTTTGCTGAAAACAAGCAAAAGCAAGAGTGAACATTAATAGAAACAATTTTGCGAAAATTTGTATTTAATAAGCCATTTGATTTTACAGAAAGAAAAGACTCAAAGACTGTGGCGAGCATTGGTTGACAGATCGTCGAATACCCAACGAGCAAGACAATTTTACAGCTGGCATCAGGCGATACCTAATTATTATTTAGTTAAATAAATTTTATTAATTTTGGCAACAATATTTTATTATATTTTTGCAAAAAATAAAAAAAAAAACACTTTTTCAAGATCAAGCTATACATTGGTTTCAAATGTAATTCGCCAGGTTGAAAATCAATCATTCGAAGTAATTCTTGTTTATTGTACTAAAAAAAAAATAACGAAATTAGAATCAGATAACTATTACAGGAATTCTACTTTTTCTCAAGTAACAGTCTGAATATTTACATCGGATCTGATGTTTGTTATGCACTGAGCTCAGAATACTACACTACTGATTGCGAATTGCAAACAATTTAAGCTTCACATGGCAAAATTCAGAATTAATGTTTTGACAACATATTGAATTAATAAATTTTTCTGAATTTTGCATTATTCTCCACGGATGACAAGCTATGGTTCGAGTTTTAAATCACTTTTAATGAGTTTTGTTAAAAAATGTGATTATAAAACTATTAAAAACAAAGACCATATCCCCAAAGTACCATTTTTATACCCCAAGGCTTTTTGTAAGATTTTTGTTTTCATTACTTATTATTGCGACATTATTGTCAATGAATAAATGATTTCAGACCACTATTAAACCAAAATGAAAGCTATCTTCGGCCTTACCAAAGATCAAATACTCTTCACGCTCTTTTTTGTGGAACGTCCTTATTTTCAAAACGACTAGTTTTGCAATCTCAGCACCCTAACTTAAAAAACAAAGAACTTTTTTCCAGAAAATGATTTTAGTTTTGTTATTTTTTTTTTTTCTTTTTATATGGGGACTACCAGTTTCAGTGATCCGATATTGCCGGTTCCGACCAATGATTTGACTGGAAAAAAATAAGACTCTCTGCAAAGTTTCACTTCGATAACGTTAAATCTGTGGGAGGAGATCGTTTATTCACAGACACAAACACAAGTAAAGTCGTTAAATAACAACAAATTTATATCTACATATATTTTATATATTTTTCGTTGCAGATTTAATTGGATTTCAAAATAAAAATGGTCAATACGCAAAAAAGTGGTGGCAATGATTTTCATCTGTGGTATACCATATTGTTTATTTTTCATTTTTTCTTTATTTCATTTTCTTAGGAGAGCAACATCCATTTTTTGGAAAATCAGTTTTGAAAATTAAAACAATAACATGTGCACACTTTTGGCAGTTTTTCAAAAAGCAAAGCAAGACTGATAGTCTGCTAATATGTGTCTACAAGATCTTGGCATACAAAGTAGCGGAAGTTCTTCTCGACAAGATTGTAAATTGACATATTGTATTCTAGACGAACTTGAAGAAGGATTCACTTAAATATAATTCATAATCGAACTGGTAAACAATTAACATAAAACAAGGGATCTTTCAAAAATAATCGTTAATGATTAAAAATAAGTTAGAATGGTATAGTCGTCAATATATATAAATTGGTGGGTGTGGCAAAAATGCAATGAAGCTTAAACTTGTCTTGTCGCACGGCTCGTTTCAAATATACTTTGCATTGAAGTTTATAGACAAAGTAAATTTTAGTTAGAGCTCAGTTACAGACAACAAACAAATTTCTTATTTTGTTAATTGAATTGTGTAAAAAAACAATTCAGCCGAATTTGTATGCAATTCTTTACGTAAAAGCAACAAAGTATTTCTGGCAATTTGTTTTCAAAATATTTGTGTTTATAACAAGCAAGAATATGTCATGTTACTTTTAAAGCGGAAATTCCTCAAATTCTCGTTGGAGAATGTTATTTGTATGCGAAATTAAAGTAATTATAACACTGAACTCTGTACACAAGCACCTAAATCGGAACCAATCAAAACAAGCAGAAATTCAAGCCGATTACCATCAATTTCATGTGTCTGAGCGTCAAAACAAATTCGATAAATAACTCATTACGTTTAATTAAAAAGGTAATAAACAAATAAAAACAAACAGGTGCAAAGGTACTCTACATAGAAAAAGGAGGAGGCGTAAATATGCCCACGAATTGTTAATGGCATCATAAATATACAGAGGTAAGCAATGTTAAACGGAAGCTTACAATTTCAATGGTAATAGAAAAATCAAACATCAAAATGTTAACGTCAGCGACGAAAATAATTTCAACTAATGCTAAATGAAGGCATCGCGTGGTGGGCGGAAAAACGACTAAGTGACATGTAGAGGGCGCTCATGTAGACGCGTAGTAATTAATGATACATGCGCTGAGGTCTAATTAGAAATATTGTAATTGGTTTTTGTATTTTGTTTTTTGTTTTTAAGTGGTATATAAAAAAACCACGCACACACATATAAACAAGTTCAAGGTCAAGAACTAAAAACGCCGCCGCTTTAATCATGACAAATTTAGCCGCGTGTCAAAGTCAAGCAAGAACTCTTGCAAAATGATGACCTTGTGGCCGGCAACATGCGCCATTTTGTGACTCAAAATAGCGTCAACTCCAGGAAATTCGTATGCAACTTGAATGTGTGTGTGTTTGTGATTTTTTTATTTATTTATTTTTGTTGATGTTTTTTTTTTGGTTTTTTTTTTCATATTATTAATTTTATTTACAAAAACAAATTACAATATCGTTTTATAAATACCTAAGAAAACTTAACCTAATTTTCTTTTTTATTTTATAAAAAATTTAGACACTGACTTAGAATTTTTGCTTGCTTAGCTTTTGTGTTAGTAACTTCTTTTCTTCTTCTTCTTTTTGGGTAAGATTTTCAGGGGCGGGTTCTTTCAGTGTTTTTTTTTTTTAATGTTTGTTTAGACAGGGGCAACATTTTTTCAGACCATAATACACCGCAACAAAAAGTCTCAGCTAAACGCCCGAGGACGTCTGCTGGACACAATTGTTGTTCAGGCGTTGTGCTTCATCTTTAATTATTGGTTGGGTTCGACTTCAATGCGTTGATCAACTCCGACGTCAACGTCAACAAACCAATTGTAGAATTCTATAAAATTTTACTGTCATTTGCAAAACCCATTATTCTTGTTTACGCGCAAAGAGAAAATATAAAAACAAAGAAGTCAAATTTACAAACAAAAATAGCGTGGCATAGAATTTTGAACAAAAAACGCAGCGAAAGTAGAAGTGATTTACGCACAAGATACAAGTGTATCTTATGAGCTACTACACTAGATATATGTATATCTATAGCTAAAATGTTATAGATATATAAATCACGTGTGCTGGTGAGCGTGTGTCTATGTGTATTTGTGTTGTATGTATGTATTTATGTTGAAAAGCCAAATAAGCTTTTTGTTCCAATTTTGATTCTGTTTCTATACGGTTTTGGTTTTGGTTTTAGTTTTGCGTGTTTTGTTTGTGATAATGTTATAGAATTCTATTTTGGTTTATTCTTCCTCGTCAACGCCCACGCATGTTGGACAAACGGGTTTGCCTTCCATGGCGTAGAACGATTTGCCACGCACGGCTTTCTTGCAGTCCTAGAAAATCGATAATACAAACATTAAGGTTTTTGAGTATGGCTAACAAATATTAAAGTACATAAAAAATATGTAAAAGTTATTAAAAAAATGTAGAAAAAGTGTGGCGAGTTTTAACGTTTAAAAAGAAAATATTTCGGGAAATATACGAAATAAGTTTTCTCACAAATTATTTTCATGTATGGTATTCCAAAACATAAGATCTTGTTTCCAGAAATTTCAACACATTCCGTTTTCAATTCTCATTGCATCAAAATCAAATTACGATTATGAACTTGACAAACCATTGACCTTCTATTTCATACGCCACTGAAAAAGAATCTTATACATTTACTAAAGATGTAACTTACCCTGCACACAAAGCAATCGGGATGCCATTGTGAGTTCAATGCGGAGATGTAGTTCTCCATAATGGCACGGTTGCAGCCATTGCACTTGGGTGCAAACATCTCAAAGTAATCATTGCGGCAGTAGGGTTTGCCATCACGTTCATGGAAACCATCCTCACCGAACTGCTGACCGCACTGGGCACAGAAGAAATGTTCCGTGTGCCAGGTCTTGTCCAATGCCGTTACACATTTCTATCAAGTAAACAAAACAGAAAACTTCGATTAATCTAAAAGCTTGGCAAACAAATTAGTTGCTTTTAGCGTACATCCAAAATAGCGCCATTACAATAGGCACAACGTGGGCTGAACAGATTATGGTAATCCGGTTCGCAATACGGAAAACCGTCACGTTCGAAGAAATTGCGCGTGCCCAACTCCTGGCTGCAGTGATTGCAAGTGAAGTGCTCCGGATGCCAGGTCTTGCCGAGTGCGGTTATCACTTGACCGACAATCGGTTTCTCGCAGGCATTGCAGCAGCCCTTTTGCACAGTATTAACACCTTGACGACTCATGTTCGCTTGTAGATTGCCAAGCATAGAATCCAATTGATCCTCAGGTTCAAGTCCTCTGTCTTCGACAATAGTTGTCTCTTCGGTGACTGTTTGCGTTAGATGCGAAACGCCTTTGTTCGGTTTTGCGTAGTCGGTGACCGTTTGATGTTGGTGATGATTGCTGCCAGTGGTCGTTGTACCGCCGTTGCTGACCTGTAATATACAATTTTCGAAAAATATACAATTACGAAAATTTCAGCACAGGTATTAATGAAATTCGAAAAATGTTGAAGCGTTTTTTTTTTTGTTTAAATCGTTACTTCGTGTCCCACCTTAGTCGTTTGATGTGTTTTCTCAAACTGAAAATTATTTTATGCGCGCTGCTCGAGAAAAACTTGCTTGCCTGTTTCGCGTTTTCTTTTCGAATATTGAAATTTTTAACAATCCTATTGTATGGCTTAACCTGTGTGTGTGTGTGTGTGTATGTGTGTATGTGTGTAGATACATATGTGTATATGTTTTTATTGTATCTGTGATAATGATGACCGCGTTGCGCACGACGCTCTGTTTTGCTTTAGCGGCAATCGTCGCGTTCATTGCCAAAAATACAAAGTGTCTGTATGCGTCGTTGTTGTCCATTTTCAACGGTTTCTTTCATAAAACTTGTTGTTGTTATTGTTAAATTTTCTTTTCACCATGGATGTATTTGTAATGAATTCGCTAAGATAGCAAACGAACGACCAGCCTAATTATTAAGTCTATGTATTTGTAATTATGAATGTAGCGGCAAGCAAGAAGCGCCAATTTGGGCCGGCATATTATGAGGGCCTAAATTAAAAGCTATTTTTTATGAAGATTCATTTATTGGTTCTAAAAATCAAACTTTTATTATCAAATCTTTCGATCAACTGACAGCAACTTTAAAAGTTTTCTATTGAAGATGTCAAAAATCAAGATTCTCTTAAATTGGAACAATGAAAGTTTGGTATGTTTATTGATCTTAAGATTTTATAAAGGTTATTTGTAAAAATGGAACAATCAAAGTTTGGCATGTTTATTGATCTTAAGATTTTATGAAGGATATTTGCAAAAATGGAACAATCAAAGTTTGGTATGTTTATTGATCTTAAGATTTTATAAAGGATATTTTTAAAATATTTGCCCATAGATGCTCTTAATATTCTGTGCTCTAATAACTTTGATTTACAATTATTAAGCAGCAGTTAAAAGTAAGCGGTTTTATGATTTGATTTTACTTTTTTTTTATATAGACAATCAAGAGATTTTTTTTTCGGACACGTGTAAAAATTCGCCATATCAAAAATGTATTCACAAGCTAAATGGGCAACTGTGTTAATTTTTGGCATAAACAGACATAGTCTGTGTAAAATAATAATACTTTCATATATACAAAAATGTTAAAATGCTTACAATGTAAATCCCTACTTTGCTCAAACAAGTTTGTTGAAATTTTAATACTATAAACCCAACACACTTGTTTGATTATTTAATGAGATTTCTTTAGTTTACTTTTCATATAAAATGTGAAAATTTATTAAACATTTTGCATTCAACAACTTTGTGTTACATTTTTACAGCAAACCAAATTCCAACCCTGTTGCTTGGCTGCCATCATATTAAAAGCAAACTTGTGCCTTACTTTTTAGAACGAGATAGCTACAGGATTTCCCTCACGAAATCAAGTCAAATATATACAAGTGTTGGCACACGATATCCGAAAATATGACATGAACAAGAAGTGAAAAACAGTATTTCATTCAAAAATGGTCAAAAAAAAAAAGTCAGTGAGGAAATTTCATTCAATGCAGAATAAGTTATAACTAAAAATCCAGATAAACTTAAAACGGATGCTGAGGCTGCAATCAAAAGAGAAACTATAAACATTAAATGAGCCAAGAGATTTGATAAAATCACCAGCAATAACAAAAAATTGTATTAAACCAAAAAAGTAAAAAAAAAAATAGACACGAGTAGAACAGTCAACAGATTGCCAGTGCGAATAAGCGCCAACAGAGGCGTCTAACGTAAATGAGGGTGCCAACAGTGGTACGTAAGTGAACATTGACAGTGCGGGGCACTGAATAAAAATTGAAAATTGGCGGCAATGAAAAAGCTTCAAATAAAATATTATTCGCTTTTTAATACTTATATGTGTGTACATATGTACATGTGTATGTGTACATACGTAAATATATTTAATAGAAACAACAACAAAAAACAAAAAACAAATATTAGCGGCGCAAGCGACAGCCAAAATGTATAGAAAAACTTGGACAAAAATAGCGTTGCGCACGAAGATGATTTGCAATGAAAAACTATATTTTTAAATGATTATTTGAAAGGCAGCGGTGGGCGGCGGCTGGCCGAGCATTTGAGTGGTCGACGCGCAAGCGACTTTTTGGTGGCCGTGTGCAATATTGTTTATATGTTTTAATGTTTTTCCTTTTTTTGTTTTTTTTTTTTGTTTGTGTTATTTTCATTTGCTTGAATTTATTTCATTTCTATTTATTTATTATTTTTGGTTTTCAACGCTATTCTCGCATGCTCATCATAATTAGATTACCTCCTAGAAGTCACGGACAATTGATTTGTTGTCTAGGCACGAAACGGTTAAGAGACGCGTGTGCATTCTGCCACGAGGGTCACCAAGGAACTCAGCGCTATATGAACTCGACACACGTGCCGGAAAAGGTATTGAGAGTACACCAGGTACAAAAATACAAAAACCAAAACAAACAAAATATATGATTATATGTTATATCTAAACAGCCGCCACTTGTCGCCAATGACATTGAAACACACATCATATGCCGACATCGGTGATATGTCGTAAAACTTTTCTTTCTTTTCTTTAATTTTCAAAATTATTCACTTTTAATAATTGGAACTGATTTTACATACTCTTTTAAACCATGTATACTTGAGTGATTGGCTAACAATGCTATAATTGCCTGCTTAATATTGCCAGTGAAAATTTAAGTGTCTCAGCGCTTGTTAGTTACATCAAGTGAAATTATCATGAGTACTTTTTTTTCTCTATTAAGTGTTAAAAATTATTACTTAAAACATTCTTTTACTCTCACATAACTCTTATAAAGGCGAAGGTTTGGAAGGGTGTATTTATGTTTGTGACATTTTTATGCAAAAACTATTGAACGGACTTTGATGAACAGTTTTTTGTGAACTCATCGTGAATTTTGCTAAATAAGCGAGCGGAGCGACAGATAAGACTACTGATATGAGATGGTAAAATTGCGGACTTAATGAAATAATGATGTGTGTTACAAATCATAGAAAACCAGAAGTGCTGAAAACAACTTAGTCTGCATTGCCAATTGTGTCGCTTGTGGTCTTAATAGTTACACAGCCCCACAAAAAAAATGTTGTAAAAGTTTTTGAAACAAATTCTTAAATCTTACTATTTATGGATGCTGAGTTCATTTTTATCACCACCAACCATTTTTTTCTGTTTTAAAAAAACACCTACTCCAATTAAATAATAATTATTTTAATTAAGGGGATATTCTGGTCTGAAGCTTCGAAAAAACAAATATTGGTATTTTTTTATATATTTTTAAAGTCCAAAGGCTTAAGAATATGATCCTAAAAGGATCTTTAGAAATTCGAAGTATTTTCAGAGTTACAGCTGCTTTTGTGATGTAAAGTAATCTTATCTGAATACGCTTATCTGAAAACGGCGACGATTTAAAAATTTTTTTTTTTCACATTTACGAAATTTTTAAAATAGCAATACAACTGATTTTTTGATATCCATGTTTAAAAAAAAAATACCTAAAATTTCAGGTCGCGACAATGCTTGGAATCATGACACACCTATTTTTTTGCCCCCACTTTACTACTTTGCTCGATCAATTTTTTTTTCTTTTTAATTATTTTTATTGTTAAAATTTTAAAAAACATTATGAACAAAAATGGATGGTAGAAATGTTGATTGTTTCTGGAAAATGTTCTACATATATAATCCGATTATACTTAAATAACTCTAAAAGCTTCCGAGGAATCCGAAAACGAAATTATTGTTATTATTTTTCCTTGACCGAATCTGTATTTTGGGCCTGTTCTTGTGGAAATTACGTATTAAATAAATAAATATTCTTTGGCTGTGCCCAATTTTCCATTGCACATCTGCTTGAATATATCATGTTCAATGTCAGTGTTGCTATCAAAAAAACAACAAATATACAAAAAGTAGAAACTGACAACAAAATTGAATTTTCGTTGGCATTTACATATATGAACAGAAAAACATTTGCTTCGCGAATAATGTCAGTTGAGTGCTGCGACAGCACCGAGGCGTTTTGCTTGCTTTCGACAAGCAAACTGCCAAATGAAAACCTCAGCCTGCAGTAAATAAAAAGCTTTAATATACAAATTATTTACACAAAAGAATTAAATAATCGATTTCGGTTCTGGAAGAGAATTTTCGTTTTTATATACCAGAGAATTTTGCAGATATTTATTGCAACCATTTAGCTTTCGCGCCGTGTGCAATAAATCGCAAAAGTTGACAGCATCAAAAGACCTTAAATAACAATAAAATTTGGATATAAAACACATACAAAATCTAAGCAAAGATAAATTGATATAAATAACAATTAGTTTAAGCTATATGAGTCTAACAGTGACCTATAGAAATCACAGCAAACGAGAAAAGAATTGCTTTAATTGTTGTCTTAATACTTAGAATTGAAACACGTGACATAGTCGAATATACTTGACAAAACAATACTGTCACTCCATCATTCATGGACTTTGTGGACGGTCATGAGGTTTTTTCTTGAAGTTTAGACATCTCCCCCGTCTTGATGAGATTTTGATGAGCCCCACCCTCCGTTTCTCACATGAGATTTTGATTAACATTTTTAAAACAAAATAGTAAATTATTGAACTAACAAGTTCACAGCAGATTTTCGACGTAATTAATGGATATCTCCTTTATAAATAAATGGGCACAGAGTTGTTATACATCCCGCATGCCCGACTAAACTTTGAAATCATACTAAATAATTCTAACTATATGTTTATCCATGTATAAATACATATAAGTGTTACATATACATATTTTATTTTTTATATTGTATATTTTGAGGGACTACGAGGAGAAGAGGAATTTTTATGTTATGCGATTTTATGGGGATTGCATGCATACAAATAATCAATTTGTTCGAGCCTTAAAAATAAGTTGGTGGATACTACGGATAAAAAGGAGTACGCATGGTAACATTTAATCCTTGATCACTCTAGTCTTCACATCGAGTTTTAAACCTGTAAATTTTATACCTTGGAGACTAAAGTGAAAACCCCAAATTTGAGTTGAAGGTTTTCGGAAAAATCCTTTCAGTTTATTAATTAAAAGGTCGGTATAGTCGAGTATACTCATAAATTAAGTAACCTGCATACATAATGGACGATGCCACCTAAGAATTTGAAGAAATATTGTGCACCTAACATAGAAGAGGAGTGTTCAATTTTACTTTGCAAATTTTTAGTCCTGGCTTTTACTGTGTCTACCAGCTACTTTTCATGAACTATTTTAATGTTTTTCAGTCCATCTTGACTTCCTTCATCAACATTAAAAGAATTTTAAAATTAATCTGTTCTTTTTACGAAAATTCTACACACATTCATATTAACCCAACATTAAGGATTGCAAGTCTAGCTAGAGGAGGTGGTTATTGATGTAGTCAATAAAGGTATAGTAAAGTTGATAACCTTTTTTTCCGTATATTGTGAAGTTAACGATCTTTTTTAGAAAATCTTCTTTTTTGTTCAGACAAATCATTTGGCGGACCTGTCAAGATCGAACTTCTGGTAACTCTAATAAAAAATAATAAAGAGCATGGGAAGCAAAATCATATTAAAAACAGAATGAACTAAACCATCTGTTTTTATAGATTTTATTGGCCACCACTAAGATTCTATCTTTAAAAGTGTGACCGTGTTAGACGTTATAAAACTATTCAACTGTTGTATGAAAATGTTTTGCTTCCTTAATACATTGCCTTGAAATTTCATAATTATGTCGTTAGATAGAAGTGAGAACACTTTTCAAAAATAAATTATTAATAAGATGAGCAATGACAATGAAAATTGATATGTACGCTATTAGGATAGACTGATATTAGACATAACGTAAAACAATTGGATGGGTCATTTGGAAATTGGAGTGTAGAGTATAGACAAGGCGAAAATATTACATTTTCATTGCTTTACACATATTGTTAACATTCTTATTACCTTAAAATCTGACAATGAAGCCATCAAATCATCTAACTCCTTGGTGGCTTGTGAAGTGTAAACCGGAGGCTGCGATGACGAGTGATGTGGATGCGGTGCGCCGTAATTGGGCGTAAATGAATCTTTTTGGTGAACGACTTTTTCTTCAATAGCGCCAACTGTTAAATTTAAGTACAATTAAATAAAACGTATACTGTTTAACAGAATAACCAATGCATACCTGGTCCTTCGGGACCCGTTAGCTTCTCCGTCTTAGTTTCACGCACAGTAATGGTGACATGACGTCCCGGCGTTGGTGATTTGTGTGCTCCACTGTAAGAATTTAAAAAAAATACTGTAAATAACATTTTTAAAAAACAAAATATTTAATTTACCCATTAGGCACTGCATAGATATGCGCACTGTCGAGCTCATTCAACAAGCTATCAACCGTTGGACGTTCCTCAACGGAGGCGTAACTATTATAGGTGTTATATTTAGAAACAGGCGAACTATAGTTGACAGGAACTTCGACTTCTGTGGAGTGAAAGGGTTTGTTTACATGATTGTTGGAAATTTTTGATAAGTCGCGTCACTCACCTCTCTTATCAATACCGTTGTTGTAGCGAGCATTGCTCAAGTCCAGCAGCAATGAATCTAATTCAGATAGGCTGGAATTATTATGCGGCGTTGCGGCATTTGTATAACCGCCACCAACAGCACCGCGTGGCAGTGAGCCTTGATTTTGGTATGTTTGACTAGTTGTTGGTGCCGCACTAGCATTATAACCACCAACGGCACCGCCAACTGCACCACCACCGGGCGACGCACGTGACCGAGTCTCAGAGCTGTAGTGTTCTTGGAACTAAAATAATTATGTTACTAATTTTGATCACATTATCAATTTTATCTTTTACTCACCACTTGCGGTTGCCCTTTACCCCTTAAACTTCCGTAACCGGGCGTTGTATCAACATAGCTACTGAATTGCTGTTGCTGATGTTGTTGTTGTTGTGGCGGCAATTGCTTGGGCTGAACAGTTCCATACTGCGGCTGCGGATGATTTCCGGGCACGCTGTTTTGTAGGTCGGCCAAAAGTGCATCTACAAATAAAGACAAGAGAAAAGAATCAAAATTCTGTAATTTAAAACTTTTAAAAATTATATTCTATGTCTACCCAGATTATCGTAGTCGCCGTAATTTGTCATTTCTCAAACGTAATCCAATTACAAAAAGATATTTGAACTAACTTTTAAATTTTTTCAGCGATTCATGCGTACGTCTGACGCATCGCTTGGTAAAGAATTTACTGCGATTCATTCGGTTTGATATCATGGTAGTTACCAGTTTTCGTATTCTTCGATTTGAACTCATTTCTTGCTTACTTTTCTTATCAGCATTGGTGATTACAACAGGTGTTATGAGTGAGAGAGAGTGTTCAGTGACGGTATTTGAAAATATTACCACAGTTAAGTATCGTATCGATTACTATTTCATACAAGTTCTGTTATTCATATACTAAAATAGAGCATTTTCAGTGTTCTCTATGTGGTCTCAATGATGACGTCCCTTGAGGTAATTTTTATACCATGTACCTTATGGCACAAGAGTATATGTGTTTTGTGCGCATCGCAATGTATGTAACACCCAAAAATAGGCGTGGCTGATACCACAAAGTATATATATCATTCAGTACTGACTTACGTAGTCGTTTAAGTTTTTAAAAAGAGTGCCCACGCCCACCAATAGTTCAAATTAAGAACGCATATATCTCGGGAACTATATTACCTACACGATACATAAGCAAAAAAAAAATAAAAATCCGAAAACGCTATATCTCCGGAACCAATTGGTTCAGAAGAGTGATCTGATATTAATTTTGATATTAAAAAACGAAGTCAGTTTGTATTGGAAAAGTGGACGTGGCATAATTGAAGGTAGAGGTTTTTTGGAATCCGTGCACTCTGGACTGAAATTCCTTAATAGTTAATCTTGGCGTACATAGAAAAATCACAAGGATTTCGATTTAAAAGCCAACAGTACACATACCAAAATTAACTTTCATATCTAAACAAGTAATTGTAAAGCTCAAAGGCCGAGACTTTTTTGGCTAGATTTCTTCAGATATTTCCTCCTAGCCGATAAGTTAACATGCAATGGGAAAAACAGTGGCTAAAGTCTATCGGTGCTGGGAATGAATAATCACACATAAATTGACTTATCTTTGGAAGCCAAAAAAATATTCTTCTGGGTAGCACAGAAATTTTCGATACACATAAATCTATTATAATACTTTTTCCTCATAATGTGCAGAGAGAAAATAATTATCCAATTAATTGTAAGGAGGTGAGAGCACAATTTCTGAAATTAATTCATACTATCACATGTACATATGTGTGTAGGTGCGATACAACTACATTTCAGCTTCTTTCTTTTACCCATCCTTTTGACCAATTCTTTTAGAGCTCAACTATTTTTAAGCAATATCAAAAAGGCGAATCAATAGTAGCGTCAAGAGAAATGATTTTTTAAAGTGAATGTGACTGATATAATGTCAGTGATATTTATGGGAAATTAAGATTTCATTACTTATTGTTTACTTTAACTGTAAAGTTTAATTTACAGATTAGCCAAGTCTAGCATACATAACTTTTCTTAATGTTGTTTTATTTATTCCATGTCTGCATACAACGCCCACATGTATAAACTAATACAGTGATTAACATAGCCAATGTAGTTATCGCAATAAAATATTTAGATGAAAAAAGCCAAAAATATTTTTGTTTAAACTATTTAATAAATAAGCAAAACGTCATAATCACTGAGACGTCAAACAAAATAACTTACCCAAACGTCGTTCAAATTCGCCCACTTTAAAGCAATCATTAATTGGCGAACTGTGAAACGACGATGATATAAGACGCGAAGACATATTTTCTTATAAGGCAGCGTTCGATGTCAAGAAAATGTACTAAATATTTCTTTGGATATAGAAACACACACACATAGACTGCGATACTTTACACACGCACACTATAAATGGCCAAAATATACGAATAAATAACGGTTAGCAAAAACAATAACAACGCGAATCCAACTGTACTGGCACAAGTTAAGAACGTTTATATGAAAAGACTGAAGTTGTCAAAGACTGCCGAAAACGAAATGAAACGAAACATGACCAAATATAACAAAATTTACTTTTAGTTTGAAGAAAACAAGAAATTGAAAACTCAATCAGCGTAAATTGGTAGAAGGCACAAACCAAACGACTTCCACACCCACATAAATATGCACGCAATGAGTCGAAAAAAAAAAAATTTATATATGTATTTTAGATACAATTATTTGAGCCATTTAGCAACACGTATATTTGATTCGTGGGACGAACAACTGGTCGGTCAAGGCATAAAGTGAGAGAGACACGAGATACAACATTGTTATGCTACACCTATTTGATCAATCTAATGTTGTTTGCATTCTTACAAGGTGGCACAAAAAGCACAAAATATAACAAAATCAACATTTGTGTGGCAGCAATGCCGACGACTTTAATGAAATGGCATATAGACACGTCAAGGGTGCGCGGCAACATGTTTAGTGGTCGGCAAAGCAAAGACACGGCAGCAGGGTAAGGCACCCCCAATACACATTAGTATATGAGGGCAGGTGTTCCCAAATGTTTTTCGATCTAATTAGTTCTCGCTGCTCACTAAAAGTAAAGTACTAAAAATATTTTCATAAAATATTTAAGATTTTCAAGACCCTTTGTTAGGAGGTAAACCTTTCAGGAGTTGGACCCACTGGCTGATAAAAAATACACATATATTATTATTATGCTAATCACTGAATGAAATGTATAAATTTTAGCTGCTGAATGTTTGGGCATCACTGACCTGACCTCATTGCCAAGCAAATAGGCAGCACACTATAAAAACGTAACCAAATAATAATGATTATCTAATATTAGAACACAGGACAGCAAATATAAAAATATAAAAACAGAAACTAATATTGTTTATATATTATCAAAAATTTCGTTTTCGAATAAATGCATGAAACACCTGTAAATACAACAATGTCAAAACAAATATTTTGCGTTCCCCTTAAAGGGAAAGGGTGAAAACTGTCCGTTCGAACACGATTATGCAAGACGCTGCTACAAATATTATAAAACAAAATCAAATTGTAAATAAATCGTCTAAATCTTTAGAAGTAAGACATTGAAAATGCGATAAAATAGAATTGAATTATCGAATTCGGATAACAAACTATTTCATCACATCCACACAATGTTCCGATTCGACATTCAGTCAGCCAATTTGTTAGGGTGGGTTGATGATCAAGGCAACATATCGTACGGGCGGCTTTTCTTAATGAGTGCAGTCGTGAACAACCATATTGAAACGTTCTCTTTCAATTGATTTGAAAATGCTGTAAAACATGGCATATTCGTTTTTAAACAAAAAAATAAATGGCATTTATTTTATATGAGCCATGAAATGGTTGCGCTTGACTAAGTAATTCTTTGTACATGGAACGCTCATTATGAGGGTTTGCCTGATTTACCTTACATATAATGTGACATTGCTTGCAAGGAATTCAATAAATTGTCTTATTTTGGAGTCAGAAGAAATAAAAAGTGACTTGATTGGCGTAATAAATTAAAGTGACTTACGATCTGAATGTCAGAATGACAAAATATTGTGACATTTTTGAGAAAATATATCTATTATGTAAAATAGAACAAATGCTTATTTTTGAAATTAGACAATAATAATTACCTACACTTAAGCATCAAATATTTTAAATTCCTGACATTTGAAAAACAAGAAACTGCTTTCGCCCAAGCAAACCTTATAAATTAAATTTAAAATAAAATAAGTGAGGAATTTTTTCATTTATTAAAATCAAATGAAGACTCATTGCTAGTTATCGTTGCAAGTTGTAAGAAACATCACAACTTATTCATCGTCTGAATCGGTTTTGTTTGTTAATTAACCAAGAATTAAAAGCAATTAAAGCTACAACACCCCAACCCAAAGACGTTGACAACAACAAACCGACGGCAAATATAATGTGTATAAGTTAAAGGGACTACAACTACAGTAGAAACCGAGATCAATGTAAGTGCCGAATTGAAGTTTTTTGATATAAATTAAAATGCGTTAAATAAGTGAGTTGTACTTAAGTATCAGTAAATGCACTTATCTAATATTGATAGCATCGAGTTTGCACTGTAATGTGAAAAGAAACAAATATCTTCCTTGGCAATGTTGTTTTAATTGTTGTTTTCATTATAATCAATGATTAAAATGTTGAGTACAAAGTGTATGAAAAATAGGATGAATGTGTGAGAGTACAAAAAAGAGATAGACGAAGGAGAAAAACATTACGATTAAGCAGCGACACGACTGCAAAAATGCATCATGACAGCTGTTGCTTTTTAATATTGTTGTTGTTCTGTTGCACAATAGAGAGGGGCGACGAATAGCGAGATTAAAAAGAAAAACTGTTGTCGCGGACGACAGACAAAGCAGATGCTGACCAAATAAGCGAACAACAAAAACTAGTGAGAAATATCGAAGAGAGGAGGTAAAGAGACAATGAAATGACGAATGCATTGATGCATGGCATGGTAAAATGGTGCTGGAAACTGGGGGGCGAGGCGAGTGTGCATAACGGCGTAATTTTTATCAAAGAGTAAAGAAGACAATTGAAATATTGTTGCGAGCAGTTGTATTTGTTGTTGTTGTTTTAATTTTTAACTTTTTAGCACTTTCGTTTTTAAATTTTTATCATATTTAATATATTTCCACTTTTTTCATTTATTTATTAATTTTTGTATTTCATGCAATTTTTTTTTTTCTATTTTTTCTAATTTATTTCTGCAATGTGTTTTTCACTTTTTCGCATATTTCTTACACTAACAAAGAGTAAACACAACAAAGCACACACACACACGCACGCACAGCACGTTTCTTACGCACGTTAAACGTCTCCGCAATTTTCGACAATATTCACTTTGCAAAATCTTATAAGAAATGAAATCGAAATGAGCATAAGACAAGCAATGAAGCTGGCACAACAAACAATCGAACTCAACAGCTCACTCACAACAACAACAACTCAAAGCATAAAAACTAACGGCATTGAACGAGATCTCATGCTGAAGAGATCAAGTCTCTATAAGCAATACAACAAAAAACTCTCTGACTTCGGTTATGCCGGATATTTTATACTCTTTCGCCACCACAATGCAGTAACAATTATACCGACGTATTTACATTGATCATTTGCCTTTGTAAAAATACTTGATTACACACAAAGTTATTATTCTTTGCCGTACGGAAGTCCAAGTTGCATATAAACAAACAAAAGCGATACAAAAAAAGTTTTCAGATGGGTAAAACGATATGGCATATTTTTTTTGTAACTTCCTGACAAACAAATTATAAAAACGGATATATTCGTATAGTTGCAAAAACAAGCTAAGGTGGCAGCACTGGTAAAGCGTATCGATCAAGTGGCAAGCAGCGCGCAAAGCAAAAGCGCTCAAAATAAATTGAGTGGAACTCATCTACAACGGTTGAGCAACTGCATGTGTGCAACATAAAGTCAAAGACGTAGAAAAACATAACATTGACATGAAAAAGTTGTTTATTAAACACAAACAAAATAAAAAAGCCTCTCAGAATGTGTCACTTTTCTGCGTAAAATGTCACGCAGTCTGAAAAGCATAGGAATTATGAGATTGAGATTTTCTTGAGTGATTTTTTTAAGTGCGGGTGTCTCTTATAGCACAAAAATAATGTTCTGTTTTTGTTTTTTTTTTCTCTTTATTTTAGTTGTATGAGTCACTTGACTTTGCCTAAAATTAGACTGCCACAAACATGCACACACACACACACACACACACGAAAACACAAACAAATTTGAAATAAAGAAAACAGAATT